>JBANSL010000001.1:66472475-66682475 GCA_037127255.1 Persicaria tinctoria
ATATGACAAATGGGTGTTTATAAGTAGATAACCTATTTTTAATCATTAAAGTTATAATTTTTTTTTACTCAAATATATAACAAATGGGTGTTTATAAGTAGATAAAATTAAATCACATACAAATAGATCTGTCAAACGGGTCATTCGGGTCGGGTTCGGGTCAGGTCACTTCGTGTTTCGGGTAAAACGGGTCTCGGGTAAAACAGGTTCCGGGTTTTTCCGACGTCTGTTCTGGCTCCGAATCAGAAAAAGAAGCTGCCTTTCCCCACAAAATGCTTCAGAAACTCAACGTCACCATCCCCTTCACAAAAGCTCTCAATGAAATGCCATCATATGTCAAGTTCCTGAAGAAGATTCTGAGCAAAAAGCGATCGATGGCTGAAATCACAGAGGTGAGCAGCCATTTGGACATACTGGAGAAGAGACCGGATCCAGGTAAGTTTGCTATAACTATTGGATTTGGTCCATACAAAATTAATGCCTTATGTGATCTTGGAGCTAGTGTGAGTATAATGCCTTTAACGATTTGGTCCAAGATTAAGATAGGTGCCCTGGAGCCTGTGGATGCTAGACTTTACATGGCCAACAACACGGTGGTCATTCCAACAGGCATGGTGGATAACGTCCCAGTACAAGTAGGTAAATTCTTCGTCCCAACTGATTTCTTAATTGTTGATATGCAAGAAGATCCTGCTTGTCCAATTATCTTAGGAAGACCATTCTTGGCGACGGTGGATGCCAACATAAGCGTAAGGAAAGGAGTGCTCACCTTCAACATCAGCGATGAGGTAATTGAGTATTCCTTTAATAAAACTGAAAGGCATACAGGTCCAATAGAAGAGGTCAAATCTATCTCAGCTGGCTACATCACCTGCGGGGAACCCATGGTCAGAAATATGACCTCTGAGGAGCTGGAAAAGAGGGACATGGAGGCCCAGGTGGAGGAGATCATGGCAATCCTCAAGGAGAACACAGAGAATCCAATCGACACAGACCAAGGTAAGTCGTTGTGGATTAATTATTTTTCGGATGCCTTGACAGGGACTAAGTATGGGGTCAAGATCGACCAAGACTCCTCGGCATCGAGGACCCTAGTCGACCTCGACCAGACCAAGGAGACTCCACCATCACCAGCATCGTCGAGCAGCGAACCAAACAAACCATGCTCGTCGATCTCGACTAGACTTGTCGATGTCGACCACCACTCGGAGAGCCCAGTCCCTGCTTCCTCGACGCTGAGACCACCAGAGCAAGGATCCTCGTCGATCTCGACTAAGCTTGTCGAGATCGACCACCACCCGACTCCACTAGAGCCCTCTTCCTAGACGCTGCAGCCACCAGGAGCGGAGCCCTACTCGAGATCGAGTAGGCTACTCGAGGTTGACAAGCCTTCTTCGTCGACTTCTGCCTCTTCGACCAGACCACCACCAGAAACTGCAGACTCGTCGAGATCGACTAGCCTTAGTCGAGATCGACCAAACACAGTGGTCCCCGATTCCGTCTCTGCGAAGGTAAGTCAAGGTATGGATCTTTCTTCTCCTATTTCCATTAAAGATTTATCTATACATGGGAGAGGTCTGCCTTGGTATGTGCAATTGTGCAGGATTTCCAATGATGAGCCTAAGGAATATGAAGTTGGAGACAAGCTCTATGTCTCTAAATCAAAGGATCATTGGTTTCCCAACAAATTCAACAAGAGGCGGATGGGACCGTTTGTGGTGAACAAGATCCATTCTGGAGGATTGAATCTGATGGACAAGAATGGAGTCTTATTTGAGGCCCAAGCTACATGGGCCCTGCAGATGCCACCTTGAGCATTAATGGAAAGTCGGCCTAGCGACTATAAAATCTAGAGCATGTACATAGACTTTTTAGGACATTTGAGACTTTGTTTTTTGTTTTTGGATTTGAACATTTCTTTGGTTTTTGTTGTTTCTATTATGGGTATATGTCTTCTACTTTTCAGGTCAATGGATAGAACCAAGTCTTACTCGGTCTAGGAGGTGCTCCATTCGATATTTAGAGAAATCTGCACATCTGTCTTGTGAGTTTCTTTCTTTACCCTTGTTTTTATACAGTGAGGACACTGTAATATTTAAGTATGGGGTGGGGGAAGGGCTTACTTCATGCATATTGATCATATTTGACATTATTTGTGCATATTTGGAATTTATTTCTTTGAATTGCTACATGGCTATTTTGGAATGCATTATTGATTTATGTGCTCATATGCATATTTTCCAAAATTTTGAGAAAAATGACCCCCATTGAAATTTTTGAATAATGTCATGGAAGCTTATATTGAACTCGACGATGCAAAATTGGATTCATTAGAGATATAGCATGAAATTGCCTAGTAGAGGGAAGTCACAATGAAGCGCATTATTTAGATGAAAACCATGAAAGGAGGTAAAATTTGAAGTTGCTTTTGACATGTTGCATGATAAGATGATGGAGGACTTAATATTTCCATATAATGCTCATTGTTAATTCCTAGCCTTACCTATGCTTATGCATCACAAAAGCCATATTATGCCTTATTTCATATATTGCTCCACATAATCTAAATATTTTCATTCTTTACC
Source organism: Persicaria tinctoria (assembly GCA_037127255.1). Taxonomy (NCBI): domain Eukaryota; kingdom Viridiplantae; phylum Streptophyta; class Magnoliopsida; order Caryophyllales; family Polygonaceae; genus Persicaria; species Persicaria tinctoria. Next base: position 66,475,061 of record JBANSL010000001.1, read on the forward strand.
TTATCCGGGGATTATGTTGAGAATGATGTTACATTATGGAGATGTTATATGGTGTTTGTGATGATTATCATTATTGGAGTTTGGAAGGAAATTGTTTGAAATATATGGAAAATTTAATGAGTGAAAGAAAATCCAATCACCTCAGGAGATAAAGGTAGATTGACCATGCTCTCTGAGATAATAGTTTGGAGAGATGGGACACATTGTGAGGAGTCTAAAGCACTAAGTATCCGGGGCCATTCATGACACCCATGTTTGAGACTCGCGAGAAGGCAGTGCTGAGGTTAGAGAGGTAAAAGCATTATTCTGAATAAAAGCATTATGAAAGGTGATGAATTATATGGAGAAAGAATGTGGAAACTCAAGTTTGGAAATACTCCATTTCCCCGGATCATTAGCACCACATTGCCAAAATTTGCCCACCTTTAGCCTTTTACCAATCTACTCCTTATTTGAGCTTAAATTAAAGTCTTCTTGATTATTAATGCTTTGTCACTTATGAATGTTTTTGCATAACCCTCCTTTTGTAAGTAGATGTTGCTTTTGTATAATTGCACATGCATGAATTTGTGACACTAGTACCTTTTCGAGGATGGTCATTAATTGCAGGGACATATAAGAATGAATCTGATATGTTGAGAGTTTTGATTTCTTCCCCTAAATGACAATTAAAAGTATTGCTTGAGGACAAGCAAGCTTAAGTATGGGGTGTTTGTTATGAGCTGAATCTGCCACGTTTTACAGTACCTTTTATATCGATTTCTGCATGCATTTCATTCATTTGGGCTAAGATAGTACAGAACCTATGTAGTTTATGTTTATTTGCCAAATTATGGAATCTACACCAGTTTCTGTTTAATTCGCAGAATTCGAGGCATTTTACAGCAATTCTACAGAAGGTCAGAAAAGCTTGGGAATCGGCTACAGAATTCCAAGCAGCAACGAAACCAGTCGAATCGAGTCGAGGAACCAGACTACTCGATCTCTACTAGACCTTACTCGATATCGACGAGCATGTCCGAGCACAGCCTTGTCGACCAGGAGCAACGTCGAGAACCAGACAACCCAGCTCCGGAAGTCTACTTGATCTCGACAAGCCCTAGTCGAGATCGACGAAGCCCAGTGTCACACCCGGAGTCGACAAGGAGAGAAGTCGAGGACGAGAAGCCGAGCACACCTCTACTCGATCTCGAGAAAGCCTTGTCGAGATCGACAAGCGCCACAACACCAGTCCGAGTCCGTGCCGAGGAGAAGCTGCTCGACCAGAGAAGGCCACACCCTACTCGATCTCGACAAGCCTTAGTCGAGATCGACGAGCCCCTGAGTCTAGATCCGAGCTTGCGGAGTAGAGCCACCCGAGGAGACCTAGTCGATGACCTAATCCTACTCGACATCGACAACGGTTACTCGAGGTCGACGAGCGTCAGGAGCCAAGTCCGAGCCACATCAAGCAGAGCTAGCCGGGAAGTCCAGTCGACGATCAATCCTACTCGAGGTCGACGAAGCCTTGTCGAGGTCGAGTAGACCCGAGTCCAGAATCGTGTCGTCGAGAGCTGTCCTAGTCGAGTTGGGATTCCTTGGGCACGAAGGAAGTCGAGCTGGCCGAAGATCTATCCAAATCCATCAAGTTCTATCTATGGAAGACGCAATCTATCAAGACATGAAGACTTACCCGTTTAGAATTATCCTTTCCTTGTTGATTTATTTCCTTAAAGCAATTTATTTATCTTTAAAGCTTTAGATATAATTTTAGATATAGATAGGAGATTCTATCCTTGATTAGCAAGGACTAGAAGCCTATAAATAAGGCCCTTGGGGCTGGTTTTTTTATTCATTCCAATTTACACACAATTAGTTAGTTCCACAGAGAAGTTTAGGAGTTCTAAGATTTTTAAGGTTTTGGCTTTCTGCGAAAGTTGATTGCCAGGATTGTAAAGGCTTTTGAATTTAGTTTAATGCAAGTTAGTTCTTTTCATTCAATGTCTGCGATTGCGATGAGGCGTGAGTAGTCCACCCACTTCTGGGGCTGGGGTGAGCCCGACGGTGGCCATGTGAGGTGACGCGGTAAAGGTCAGATCTTTTTGTGCAATTCATCTTCTATCCCTATGAGCATGATTCTTTTGCGAGAGTTGAAGGTGATCCTTGTTTGTATTATTGAAGCGAAAGTGATCTTAATGAAACTTGGGTTAATTATGTGAAAAAGGGTTAGTAACAATTATGGTTTATGCGAAAGCCTCTATATGCCTATTTGTTAATGACGAAAGTTATTTGATGGAAAGCATGATCTTTTATTCCTTTATGTGTTACTTTGCATGGTTATCGTTGTGGTGTTGAAACCCTGGCCTTGGAAGTCTTTTAATATATTGAATTTATTTCTGTCAAATTTTGAGTTCTGTGTTCGAAAATCTGCATTTTAAAGTTCTGTTTCTTGTCGACATAGAGGAAGCCTTGGTCGAGATCGAGTACTGTTCTTGTCGATCTCGAGTAGGACTGGTCTAGGTCGAGTTGGTTTTCTTCTGTTTTCCGTGTCGAGTAACTGTGGTCGATCTCGAGTTGACTCTTGTCGAGATCGACGAGCCCTTTGCTTTGCTTTTGTTTCTGCTTTGCTTTGTCTTTTCTTGCTTCATTTAGTTCATTGCTTTTGTTTGTTATTTTCTGCTTTTATTTCTGTTTCTTTCCTTGCTTCTGTGTTTTTGTCTTTCTGCTATTCTGTCTGTGAGAATTTACAGCTACCTGAGAACTGCTGACGTGCTTCCTCGTGGATTCGATCCTGACTATTCTCTTACTACAACGGGAGGAAGTCTAGTATTTATTTGCTGAGACAGGGAAGTCAGTCTGAACTATATTTCATATTTATTTCATACTTGACACATCCTCCTGCAACAACAATATGTAGCCACAATCCATCCGTACATAGCTAATTTAGTAAACTAACATAGTAAATATATCATATATATTTAATAAAAATATTAAAATATTTTAATAAATTGCATGAGATTCAATTAATGTTAGATTAAAAAAACATTTACCTTATAAATGTGATTTTTTTAAATATATTGAGATAATCTAAATAAAAGATATTTAAGTTATATATAATCTATCGAACTAATTTTATTTATATCTATATTATTTTTTGGTGAAAAAAATTATTTATATTTATATTATTTATTGGAATCTAGCTAAATTATTTATAATATTGTATTAATGTATTCTCCGTGCACGGAACATGACCTACACTAGTATGAGATAAAATTGTTGAAGATTTGGCTCTTAGCTAGTGAAGTCGAATGGCTACCCAACCTGCCTACCCTAAGGCCATGTGCATCCGAGAACACATCTTCGGGCCCTTAACCCACCGTGCATCCGTGCATCCTACCATCGAATCAATATAAGAACACTTCTTTAACTTTTTACTAATTCTACCCACATCCGTGCATCCTACCATCGAACACTTAACCTATTTGTAATCATTAAAGTTGTAAATTTTTTTTACTCAAATATATGACAAATGGGTGTTTATAAGTAGATAACCTATTTTTAATCATTAAAGTTATAATTTTTTTTTACTCAAATATATAACAAATGGGTGTTTATAAGTAGATAAAATTAAATCACATACAAATAGATCTGTCAAACGGGTCATTCGGGTCGGGTTCGGGTCAGGTCACTTCGTGTTTCGGGTAAAACGGGTCTCGGGTAAAACAGGTTCCGGGTTTTTCCGACGTCTGTTCTGGCTCCGAATCAGAAAAAGAAGCTGCCTTTCCCCACAAAATGCTTCAGAAACTCAACGTCACCATCCCCTTCACAAAAGCTCTCAATGAAATGCCATCATATGTCAAGTTCCTGAAGAAGATTCTGAGCAAAAAGCGATCGATGGCTGAAATCACAGAGGTGAGCAGCCATTTGGACATACTGGAGAAGAGACCGGATCCAGGTAAGTTTGCTATAACTATTGGATTTGGTCCATACAAAATTAATGCCTTATGTGATCTTGGAGCTAGTGTGAGTATAATGCCTTTAACGATTTGGTCCAAGATTAAGATAGGTGCCCTGGAGCCTGTGGATGCTAGACTTTACATGGCCAACAACACGGTGGTCATTCCAACAGGCATGGTGGATAACGTCCCAGTACAAGTAGGTAAATTCTTCGTCCCAACTGATTTCTTAATTGTTGATATGCAAGAAGATCCTGCTTGTCCAATTATCTTAGGAAGACCATTCTTGGCGACGGTGGATGCCAACATAAGCGTAAGGAAAGGAGTGCTCACCTTCAACATCAGCGATGAGGTAATTGAGTATTCCTTTAATAAAACTGAAAGGCATACAGGTCCAATAGAAGAGGTCAAATCTATCTCAGCTGGCTACATCACCTGCGGGGAACCCATGGTCAGAAATATGACCTCTGAGGAGCTGGAAAAGAGGGACATGGAGGCCCAGGTGGAGGAGATCATGGCAATCCTCAAGGAGAACACAGAGAATCCAATCGACACAGACCAAGGTAAGTCGTTGTGGATTAATTATTTTTCGGATGCCTTGACAGGGACTAAGTATGGGGTCAAGATCGACCAAGACTCCTCGGCATCGAGGACCCTAGTCGACCTCGACCAGACCAAGGAGACTCCACCAGCACCAGCATCGTCGAGCAGCGAACCAAACAAACCATGCTCGTCGATCTCGACTAGACTTGTCGATGTCGACCACCACTCGGAGAGCCCAGTCCCTGCTTCCTCGACGCTGAGACCACCAGAGCAAGGATCCTCGTCGATCTCGACTAAGCTTGTCGAGATCGACCACCACCCGACTCCACTAGAGCCCTCTTCCTAGACGCTGCAGCCACCAGGAGCGGAGCCCTACTCGAGATCGAGTAGGCTACTCGAGGTTGACAAGCCTTCTTCGTCGACTTCTGCCTCTTCGACCAGACCACCACCAGAAACTGCAGACTCGTCGAGATCGACTAGCCTTAGTCGAGATCGACCAAACACAGTGGTCCCCGATTCCGTCTCTGCGAAGGTAAGTCAAGGTATGGATCTTTCTTCTCCTATTTCCATTAAAGATTTATCTATACATGGGAGAGGTCTGCCTTGGTATGTGCAATTGTGCAGGATTTCCAATGATGAGCCTAAGGAATATGAAGTTGGAGACAAGCTCTATGTCTCTAAATCAAAGGATCATTGGTTTCCCAACAAATTCAACAAGAGGCGGATGGGACCGTTTGTGGTGAACAAGATCCATTCTGGAGGATTGAATCTGATGGACAAGAATGGAGTCTTATTTGAGGCCCAAGCTACATGGGCCCTGCAGATGCCACCTTGAGCATTAATGGAAAGTCGGCCTAGCGACTATAAAATCTAGAGCATGTACATAGACTTTTTAGGACATTTGAGACTTTGTTTTTTGTTTTTGGATTTGAACATTTCTTTGGTTTTTGTTGTTTCTATTATGGGTATATGTCTTCTACTTTTCAGGTCAATGGATAGAACCAAGTCTTACTCGGTCTAGGAGGTGCTCCATTCGATATTTAGAGAAATCTGCACATCTGTCTTGTGAGTTTCTTTCTTTACCCTTGTTTTTATACAGTGAGGACACTGTAATATTTAAGTATGGGGTGGGGGAAGGGCTTACTTCATGCATATTGATCATATTTGACATTATTTGTGCATATTTGGAATTTATTTCTTTGAATTGCTACATGGCTATTTTGGAATGCATTATTGATTTATGTGCTCATATGCATATTTTCCAAAATTTTGAGAAAAATGACCCCCATTGAAATTTTTGAATAATGTCATGGAAGCTTATATTGAACTCGACGATGCAAAATTGGATTCATTAGAGATATAGCATGAAATTGCCTAGTAGAGGGAAGTCACAATGAAGCGCATTATTTAGATGAAAACCATGAAAGGAGGTAAAATTTGAAGTTGCTTTTGACATGTTGCGTGATAAGATGATGGAGGACTTAATATTTCCATATAATGCTCATTGTTAATTCCTAGCCTTACCTATGCTTATGCATCACAAAAGCCATATTATGCCTTATTTCATATATTGCTCCACATAATCTAAATATTTTCATTCTTTACCTTATCCGGGGATTATGTTGAGAATGATGTTACATTATGGAGATGTTATATGGTGTTTGTGATGATTATCATTATTGGAGTTTGGAAGGAAATTGTTTGAAATATATGGAAAATTTAATGAGTGAAAGAAAATCCAATCACCTCAGGAGATAAAGGTAGATTGACCATGCTCTCTGAGATAATAGTTTGGAGAGATGGGACACATTGTGAGGAGTCTAAAGCACTAAGTATCCGGGGCCATTCATGACACCCATGTTTGAGACTCGCGAGAAGGCAGTGCTGAGGTTAGAGAGGTAAAAGCATTATTCTGAATAAAAGCATTATGAAAGGTGATGAATTATATGGAGAAAGAATGTGGAAACTCAAGTTTGGAAATACTCCATTTCCCCGGATCATTAGCACCACATTGCCAAAATTTGCCCACCTTTAGCCTTTTACCAATCTACTCCTTATTTGAGCTTAAATTAAAGTCTTCTTGATTATTAATGCTTTGTCACTTATGAATGTTTTTGCATAACCCTCCTTTTGTAAGTAGATGTTGCTTTTGTATAATTGCACATGCATGAATTTGTGACACTAGTACCTTTTCGAGGATGGTCATTAATTGCAGGGACATATAAGAATGAATCTGATATGTTGAGAGTTTTGATTTCTTCCCCTAAATGACAATTAAAAGTATTGCTTGAGGACAAGCAAGCTTAAGTATGGGGTGTTTGTTATGAGCTGAATCTGCCACGTTTTACAGTACCTTTTATATCGATTTCTGCATGCATTTCATTCATTTGGGCTAAGATAGTACAGAACCTATGTAGTTTATGTTTATTTGCCAAATTATGGAATCTACACCAGTTTCTGTTTAATTCGCAGAATTCGAGGCATTTTACAGCAATTCTAAAGAAGGTCAGAAAAGCTTGGGAATCGGCTACAGAATTCCAAGCAGCAACGAAACCAGTCGAATCGAGTCGAGGAACCAGACTACTCGATCTCTACTAGACCTTACTCGATATCGACGAGCATGTCCGAGCACAGCCTTGTCGACCAGGAGCAACGTCGAGAACCAGACAACCCAGCTCCGGAAGTCTACTTGATCTCGACAAGCCCTAGTCGAGATCGACGAAGCCCAGTGTCACACCCGGAGTCGACAAGGAGAGAAGTCGAGGACGAGAAGCCGAGCACACCTCTACTCGATCTCGAGAAAGCCTTGTCGAGATCGACAAGCGCCACAACACCAGTCCGAGTCCGTGCCGAGGAGAAGCTGCTCGACCAGAGAAGGCCACACCCTACTCGATCTCGACAAGCCTTAGTCGAGATCGACGAGCCCCTGAGTCTAGATCCGAGCTTGCGGAGTAGAGCCACCCGAGGAGACCTAGTCGATGACCTAATCCTACTCGACATCGACAACGGTTACTCGAGGTCGACGAGCGTCAGGAGCCAAGTCCGAGCCACATCAAGCAGAGCTAGCCGGGAAGTCCAGTCGACGATCAATCCTACTCGAGGTCGACGAAGCCTTGTCGAGGTCGAGTAGACCCGAGTCCAGAATCGTGTCGTCGAGAGCTGTCCTAGTCGACTTGGGATTCCTTGGGCACGAAGGAAGTCGAGCTGGCCGAAGATCTATCCAAATCCATCAAGTTCTATCTATGGAAGACGCAATCTATCAAGACATGAAGACTTACCCGTTTAGAATTATCCTTTCCTTGTTGATTTATTTCCTTAAAGCAATTTATTTATCTTTAAAGCTTTAGATATAATTTTAGATATAGATAGGAGATTCTATCCTTGATTAGCAAGGACTAGAAGCCTATAAATAAGGCCCTTGGGGCTGGTTTTTTTATTCATTCCAATTTACACACAATTAGTTAGTTCCACAGAGAAGTTTAGGAGTTCTAAGATTTTTAAGGTTTTGGCTTTCTGCGAAAGTTGATTGCCAGGATTGTAAAGGCTTTTGAATTTAGTTTAATGCAAGTTAGTTCTTTTCATTCAATGTCTGCGATTGCGATGAGGCGTGAGTAGTCCACCCACTTCTGGGGCTGGGGTGAGCCCGACGGTGGCCATGTGAGGTGACGCGGTAAAGGTCAGATCTTTTTGTGCAATTCATCTTCTATCCCTATGAGCATGATTCTTTTGCGAGAGTTGAAGGTGATCCTTGTTTGTATTATTGAAGCGAAAGTGATCTTAATGAAACTTGGGTTAATTATGTGAAAAAGGGTTAGTAACAATTATGGTTTATGCGAAAGCCTCTATATGCCTATTTGTTAATGACGAAAGTTATTTGATGGAAAGCATGATCTTTTATTCCTTTATGTGTTACTTTGCATGGTTATCGTTGTGGTGTTGAAACCCTGGCCTTGGAAGTCTTTTAATATATTGAATTTATTTCTGTCAAATTTTGAGTTCTGTGTTCGAAAATCTGCATTTTAAAGTTCTGTTTCTTGTCGACATAGAGGAAGCCTTGGTCGAGATCGAGTACTGTTCTTGTCGATCTCGAGTAGGACTGGTCTAGGTCGAGTTGGTTTTCTTCTGTTTTCTGTGTCGAGTAACTGTGGTCGATCTCGAGTTGACTCTTGTCGAGATCGACGAGCCCTTTGCTTTGCTTTTGTTTCTGCTTTGCTTTGTCTTTTCTTGCTTCATTTAGTTCATTGCTTTTGTTTGTTATTTTCTGCTTTTATTTCTGTTTCTTTCCTTGCTTCTGTGTTTTTGTCTTTCTGCTATTCTGTCTGTGAGAATTTACAGCTACCTGAGAACTGCTGACGTGCTTCCTCGTGGATTCGATCCTGACTATTCTCTTACTACAACGGGAGGAAGTCTAGTATTTATTTGCTGAGACAGGGAAGTCAGTCTGAACTATATTTCATATTTATTTCATACTTGACACATCCTCCTGCAACAACAATATGTAGCCACAATCCATCCGTACATAGCTAATTTAGTAAACTAACATAGTAAATATATCATATATATTTAATAAAAATATTAAAATATTTTAATAAATTGCATGAGATTCAATTAATGTTAGATTAAAAAAACATTTACCTTATAAATGTGATTTTTTTAAATATATTGAGATAATCTAAATAAAAGATATTTGAGTTATATATAATCTATCGAACTAATTTTATTTATATCTATATTATTTTTTGGTGAAAAAAATTATTTATATTTATATTATTTATTGGAATCTAGCTAAATTATTTATAATATTGTATTAATGTATTCTCCGTGCACGGAACATGACCTACACTAGTATGAGATAAAATTGTTGAAGATTTGGCTCTTAGCTAGTGAAGTCGAATGGCTACCCAACCTGCCTACCCTAAGGCCATGTGCATCCGAGAACACATCTTCGGGCCCTTAACCCACCGTGCATCCGTGCATCCTACCATCGAATCAATATAAGAACACTTCTTTAACTTTTTACTAATTCTACCCACATCCGTGCATCCTACCATCGAACACTTAACCTATTTGTAATCATTAAAGTTGTAAATTTTTTTTACTCAAATATATGACAAATGGGTGTTTATAAGTAGATAACCTATTTTTAATCATTAAAGTTATAATTTTTTTTACTCAAATATATAACAAATGGGTGTTTATAAGTAGATAAAATTAAATCACATACAAATAGATCTGTCAAACGGGTCATTCGGGTCGGGTTCGGGTCAGGTCACTTCGTGTTTCGGGTAAAACGGGTCTCGGGTAAAACAGGTTCCGGGTTTTTCCGACGTCTGTTCTGGCTCCGAATCAGAAAAAGAAGCTGCCTTTCCCCACAAAATGCTTCAGAAACTCAACGTCACCATCCCCTTCACAAAAGCTCTCAATGAAATGCCATCATATGTCAAGTTCCTGAAGAAGATTCTGAGCAAAAAGCGATCGATGGCTGAAATCACAGAGGTGAGCAGCCATTTGGACATACTGGAGAAGAGACCGGATCCAGGTAAGTTTGCTATAACTATTGGATTTGGTCCATACAAAATTAATGCCTTATGTGATCTTGGAGCTAGTGTGAGTATAATGCCTTTAACGATTTGGTCCAAGATTAAGATAGGTGCCCTGGAGCCTGTGGATGCTAGACTTTACATGGCCAACAACACGGTGGTCATTCCAACAGGCATGGTGGATAACGTCCCAGTACAAGTAGGTAAATTCTTCGTCCCAACTGATTTCTTAATTGTTGATATGCAAGAAGATCCTGCTTGTCCAATTATCTTAGGAAGACCATTCTTGGCGACGGTGGATGCCAACATAAGCGTAAGGAAAGGAGTGCTCACCTTCAACATCAGCGATGAGGTAATTGAGTATTCCTTTAATAAAACTGAAAGGCATACAGGTCCAATAGAAGAGGTCAAATCTATCTCAGCTGGCTACATCACCTGCGGGGAACCCAAGGTCAGAAATATGACCTCTGAGGAGCTGGAAAAGAGGGACATGGAGGCCCAGGTGGAGGAGATCATGGCAATCCTCAAGGAGAACACAGAGAATCCAATCGACACAGACCAAGGTAAGTCGTTGTGGATTAATTATTTTTCGGATGCCTTGACAGGGACTAAGTATGGGGTCAAGATCGACCAAGACTCCTCGGCATCGAGGACCCTAGTCGACCTCGACCAGACCAAGGAGACTCCACCAGCACCAGCATCGTCGAGCAGCGAACCAAACAAACCATGCTCGTCGATCTCGACTAGACTTGTCGATGTCGACCACCACTCGGAGAGCCCAGTCCCTGCTTCCTCGACGCTGAGACCACCAGAGCAAGGATCCTCGTCGATCTCGACTAAGCTTGTCGAGATCGACCACCACCCGACTCCACTAGAGCCCTCTTCCTAGACGCTGCAGCCACCAGGAGCGGAGCCCTACTCGAGATCGAGTAGGCTACTCGAGGTTGACAAGCCTTCTTCGTCGACTTCTGCCTCTTCGACCAGACCACCACCAGAAACTGCAGACTCGTCGAGATCGACTAGCCTTAGTCGAGATCGACCAAACACAGTGGTCCCCGATTCCGTCTCTGCGAAGGTAAGTCAAGGTATGGATCTTTCTTCTCCTATTTCCATTAAAGATTTATCTATACATGGGAGAGGTCTGCCTTGGTATGTGCAATTGTGCAGGATTTCCAATGATGAGCCTAAGGAATATGAAGTTGGAGACAAGCTCTATGTCTCTAAATCAAAGGATCATTGGTTTCCCAACAAATTCAACAAGAGGCGGATGGGACCGTTTGTGGTGAACAAGATCCATTCTGGAGGATTGAATCTGATGGACAAGAATGGAGTCTTATTTGAGGCCCAAGCTACATGGGCCCTGCAGATGCCACCTTGAGCATTAATGGAAAGTCGGCCTAGCGACTATAAAATCTAGAGCATGTACATAGACTTTTTAGGACATTTGAGACTTTGTTTTTTGTTTTTGGATTTGAACATTTCTTTGGTTTTTGTTGTTTCTATTATGGGTATATGTCTTCTACTTTTCAGGTCAATGGATAGAACCAAGTCTTACTCGGTCTAGGAGGTGCTCCATTCGATATTTAGAGAAATCTGCACATCTGTCTTGTGAGTTTCTTTCTTTACCCTTGTTTTTATACAGTGAGGACACTGTAATATTTAAGTATGGGGTGGGGGAAGGGCTTACTTCATGCATATTGATCATATTTGACATTATTTGTGCATATTTGGAATTTATTTCTTTGAATTGCTACATGGCTATTTTGGAATGCATTATTGATTTATGTGCTCATATGCATATTTTCCAAAATTTTGAGAAAAATGACCCCCATTGAAATTTTTGAATAATGTCATGGAAGCTTATATTGAACTCGACGATGCAAAATTGGATTCATTAGAGATATAGCATGAAATTGCCTAGTAGAGGGAAGTCACAATGAAGCGCATTATTTAGATGAAAACCATGAAAGGAGGTAAAATTTGAAGTTGCTTTTGACATGTTGCATGATAAGATGATGGAGGACTTAATATTTCCATATAATGCTCATTGTTAATTCCTAGCCTTACCTATGCTTATGCATCACAAAAGCCATATTATGCCTTATTTCATATATTGCTCCACATAATCTAAATATTTTCATTCTTTACCTTATCCGGGGATTATGTTGAGAATGATGTTACATTATGGAGATGTTATATGGTGTTTGTGATGATTATCATTATTGGAGTTTGGAAGGAAATTGTTTGAAATATATGGAAAATTTAATGAGTGAAAGAAAATCCAATCACCTCAGGAGATAAAGGTAGATTGACCATGCTCTCTGAGATAATAGTTTGGAGAGATGGGACACATTGTGAGGAGTCTAAAGCACTAAGTATCCGGGGCCATTCATGACACCCATGTTTGAGACTCGCGAGAAGGCAGTGCTGAGGTTAGAGAGGTAAAAGCATTATTCTGAATAAAAGCATTATGAAAGGTGATGAATTATATGGAGAAAGAATGTGGAAACTCAAGTTTGGAAATACTCCATTTCCCCGGATCATTAGCACCACATTGCCAAAATTTGCCCACCTTTAGCCTTTTACCAATCTACTCCTTATTTGAGCTTAAATTAAAGTCTTCTTGATTATTAATGCTTTGTCACTTATGAATGTTTTTGCATAACCCTCCTTTTGTAAGTAGATGTTGCTTTTGTATAATTGCACATGCATGAATTTGTGACACTAGTACCTTTTCGAGGATGGTCATTAATTGCAGGGACATATAAGAATGAATCTGATATGTTGAGAGTTTTGATTTCTTCCCCTAAATGACAATTAAAAGTATTGCTTGAGGACAAGCAAGCTTAAGTATGGGGTGTTTGTTATGAGCTGAATCTGCCACGTTTTACAGTACCTTTTATATCGATTTCTGCATGCATTTCATTCATTTGGGCTAAGATAGTACAGAACCTATGTAGTTTATGTTTATTTGCCAAATTATGGAATCTACACCAGTTTCTGTTTAATTCGCAGAATTCGAGGCATTTTACAGCAATTCTAAAGAAGGTCAGAAAAGCTTGGGAATCGGCTACAGAATTCCAAGCAGCAACGAAACCAGTCGAATCGAGTCGAGGAACCAGACTACTCGATCTCTACTAGACCTTACTCGATATCGACGAGCATGTCCGAGCACAGCCTTGTCGACCAGGAGCAACGTCGAGAACCAGACAACCCAGCTCCGGAAGTCTACTTGATCTCGACAAGCCCTAGTCGAGATCGACGAAGCCCAGTGTCACACCCGGAGTCGACAAGGAGAGAAGTCGAGGACGAGAAGCCGAGCACACCTCTACTCGATCTCGAGAAAGCCTTGTCGAGATCGACAAGCGCCACAACACCAGTCCGAGTCCGTGCCGAGGAGAAGCTGCTCGACCAGAGAAGGCCACACCCTACTCGATCTCGACAAGCCTTAGTCGAGATCGACGAGCCCCTGAGTCTAGATCCGAGCTTGCGGAGTAGAGCCACCCGAGGAGACCTAGTCGATGACCTAATCCTACTCGACATCGACAACGGTTACTCGAGGTCGACGAGCGTCAGGAGCCAAGTCCGAGCCACATCAAGCAGAGCTAGCCGGGAAGTCCAGTCGACGATCAATCCTACTCGAGGTCGACGAAGCCTTGTCGAGGTCGAGTAGACCCGAGTCCAGAATCGTGTCGTCGAGAGCTGTCCTAGTCGACTTGGGATTCCTTGGGCACGAAGGAAGTCGAGCTGGCCGAAGATCTATCCAAATCCATCAAGTTCTATCTATGGAAGACGCAATCTATCAAGACATGAAGACTTACCCGTTTAGAATTATCCTTTCCTTGTTGATTTATTTCCTTAAAGCAATTTATTTATCTTTAAAGCTTTAGATATAATTTTAGATATAGATAGGAGATTCTATCCTTGATTAGCAAGGACTAGAAGCCTATAAATAAGGCCCTTGGGGCTGGTTTTTTTATTCATTCCAATTTACACACAATTAGTTAGTTCCACAGAGAAGTTTAGGAGTTCTAAGATTTTTAAGGTTTTGGCTTTCTGCGAAAGTTGATTGCCAGGATTGTAAAGGCTTTTGAATTTAGTTTAATGCAAGTTAGTTCTTTTCATTCAATGTCTGCGATTGCGATGAGGCGTGAGTAGTCCACCCACTTCTGGGGCTGGGGTGAGCCCGACGGTGGCCATGTGAGGTGACGCGGTAAAGGTCAGATCTTTTTGTGCAATTCATCTTCTATCCCTATGAGCATGATTCTTTTGCGAGAGTTGAAGGTGATCCTTGTTTGTATTATTGAAGCGAAAGTGATCTTAATGAAACTTGGGTTAATTATGTGAAAAAGGGTTAGTAACAATTATGGTTTATGCGAAAGCCTCTATATGCCTATTTGTTAATGACGAAAGTTATTTGATGGAAAGCATGATCTTTTATTCCTTTATGTGTTACTTTGCATGGTTATCGTTGTGGTGTTGAAACCCTGGCCTTGGAAGTCTTTTAATATATTGAATTTATTTCTGTCAAATTTTGAGTTCTGTGTTCGAAAATCTGCATTTTAAAGTTCTGTTTCTTGTCGACATAGAGGAAGCCTTGGTCGAGATCGAGTACTGTTCTTGTCGATCTCGAGTAGGACTGGTCTAGGTCGAGTTGGTTTTCTTCTGTTTTCTGTGTCGAGTAACTGTGGTCGATCTCGAGTTGACTCTTGTCGAGATCGACGAGCCCTTTGCTTTGCTTTTGTTTCTGCTTTGCTTTGTCTTTTCTTGCTTCATTTAGTTCATTGCTTTTGTTTGTTATTTTCTGCTTTTATTTCTGTTTCTTTCCTTGCTTCTGTGTTTTTGTCTTTCTGCTATTCTGTCTGTGAGAATTTACAGCTACCTGAGAACTGCTGACGTGCTTCCTCGTGGATTCGATCCTGACTATTCTCTTACTACAACGGGAGGAAGTCTAGTATTTATTTGCTGAGACAGGGAAGTCAGTCTGAACTATATTTCATATTTATTTCATACTTGACACATCCTCCTGCAACAACAATATGTAGCCACAATCCATCCGTACATAGCTAATTTAGTAAACTAACATAGTAAATATATCATATATATTTAATAAAAATATTAAAATATTTTAATAAATTGCATGAGATTCAATTAATGTTAGATTAAAAAAACATTTACCTTATAAATGTGATTTTTTTAAATATATTGAGATAATCTAAATAAAAGATATTTAAGTTATATATAATCTATCGAACTAATTTTATTTATATCTATATTATTTTTTGGTGAAAAAAATTATTTATATTTATATTATTTATTGGAATCTAGCTAAATTATTTATAATATTGTATTAATGTATTCTCCGTGCACGGAACATGACCTACACTAGTATGAGATAAAATTGTTGAAGATTTGGCTCTTAGCTAGTGAAGTCGAATGGCTACCCAACCTGCCTACCCTAAGGCCATGTGCATCCGAGAACACATCTTCGGGCCCTTAACCCACCGTGCATCCGTGCATCCTACCATCGAATCAATATAAGAACACTTCTTTAACTTTTTACTAATTCTACCCACATCCGTGCATCCTACCATCGAACACTTAACCTATTTGTAATCATTAAAGTTGTAAATTTTTTTTACTCAAATATATGACAAATGGGTGTTTATAAGTAGATAACCTATTTTTAATCATTAAAGTTATAATTTTTTTTTACTCAAATATATAACAAATGGGTGTTTATAAGTAGATAAAATTAAATCACATACAAATAGATCTGTCAAACGGGTCATTCGGGTCGGGTTCGGGTCAGGTCACTTCGTGTTTCGGGTAAAACGGGTCTCGGGTAAAACAGGTTCCGGGTTTTTCCGACGTCTGTTCTGGCTCCGAATCAGAAAAAGAAGCTGCCTTTCCCCACAAAATGCTTCAGAAACTCAACGTCACCATCCCCTTCACAAAAGCTCTCAATGAAATGCCATCATATGTCAAGTTCCTGAAGAAGATTCTGAGCAAAAAGCGATCGATGGCTGAAATCACAGAGGTGAGCAGCCATTTGGACATACTGGAGAAGAGACCGGATCCAGGTAAGTTTGCTATAACTATTGGATTTGGTCCATACAAAATTAATGCCTTATGTGATCTTGGAGCTAGTGTGAGTATAATGCCTTTAACGATTTGGTCCAAGATTAAGATAGGTGCCCTGGAGCCTGTGGATGCTAGACTTTACATGGCCAACAACACGGTGGTCATTCCAACAGGCATGGTGGATAACGTCCCAGTACAAGTAGGTAAATTCTTCGTCCCAACTGATTTCTTAATTGTTGATATGCAAGAAGATCCTGCTTGTCCAATTATCTTAGGAAGACCATTCTTGGCGACGGTGGATGCCAACATAAGCGTAAGGAAAGGAGTGCTCACCTTCAACATCAGCGATGAGGTAATTGAGTATTCCTTTAATAAAACTGAAAGGCATACAGGTCCAATAGAAGAGGTCAAATCTATCTCAGCTGGCTACATCACCTGCGGGGAACCCAAGGTCAGAAATATGACCTCTGAGGAGCTGGAAAAGAGGGACATGGAGGCCCAGGTGGAGGAGATCATGGCAATCCTCAAGGAGAACACAGAGAATCCAATCGACACAGACCAAGGTAAGTCGTTGTGGATTAATTATTTTTCGGATGCCTTGACAGGGACTAAGTATGGGGTCAAGATCGACCAAGACTCCTCGGCATCGAGGACCCTAGTCGACCTCGACCAGACCAAGGAGACTCCACCAGCACCAGCATCGTCGAGCAGCGAACCAAACAAACCATGCTCGTCGATCTCGACTAGACTTGTCGATGTCGACCACCACTCGGAGAGCCCAGTCCCTGCTTCCTCGACGCTGAGACCACCAGAGCAAGGATCCTCGTCGATCTCGACTAAGCTTGTCGAGATCGACCACCACCCGACTCCACTAGAGCCCTCTTCCTAGACGCTGCAGCCACCAGGAGCGGAGCCCTACTCGAGATCGAGTAGGCTACTCGAGGTTGACAAGCCTTCTTCGTCGACTTCTGCCTCTTCGACCAGACCACCACCAGAAACTGCAGACTCGTCGAGATCGACTAGCCTTAGTCGAGATCGACCAAACACAGTGGTCCCCGATTCCGTCTCTGCGAAGGTAAGTCAAGGTATGGATCTTTCTTCTCCTATTTCCATTAAAGATTTATCTATACATGGGAGAGGTCTGCCTTGGTATGTGCAATTGTGCAGGATTTCCAATGATGAGCCTAAGGAATATGAAGTTGGAGACAAGCTCTATGTCTCTAAATCAAAGGATCATTGGTTTCCCAACAAATTCAACAAGAAGCGGATGGGACCGTTTGTGGTGAACAAGATCCATTCTGGAGGATTGAATCTGATGGACAAGAATGGAGTCTTATTTGAGGCCCAAGCTACATGGGCCCTGCAGATGCCACCTTGAGCATTAATGGAAAGTCGGCCTAGCGACTATAAAATCTAGAGCATGTACATAGACTTTTTAGGACATTTGAGACTTTGTTTTTTGTTTTTGGATTTGAACATTTCTTTGGTTTTTGTTGTTTCTATTATGGGTATATGTCTTCTACTTTTCAGGTCAATGGATAGAACCAAGTCTTACTCGGTCTAGGAGGTGCTCCATTCGATATTTAGAGAAATCTGCACATCTGTCTTGTGAGTTTCTTTCTTTACCCTTGTTTTTATACAGTGAGGACACTGTAATATTTAAGTATGGGGTGGGGGAAGGGCTTACTTCATGCATATTGATCATATTTGACATTATTTGTGCATATTTGGAATTTATTTCTTTGAATTGCTACATGGCTATTTTGGAATGCATTATTGATTTATGTGCTCATATGCATATTTTCCAAAATTTTGAGAAAAATGACCCCCATTGAAATTTTTGAATAATGTCATGGAAGCTTATATTGAACTCGACGATGCAAAATTGGATTCATTAGAGATATAGCATGAAATTGCCTAGTAGAGGGAAGTCACAATGAAGCGCATTATTTAGATGAAAACCATGAAAGGAGGTAAAATTTGAAGTTGCTTTTGACATGTTGCGTGATAAGATGATGGAGGACTTAATATTTCCATATAATGCTCATTGTTAATTCCTAGCCTTACCTATGCTTATGCATCACAAAAGCCATATTATGCCTTATTTCATATATTGCTCCACATAATCTAAATATTTTCATTCTTTACCTTATCCGGGGATTATGTTGAGAATGATGTTACATTATGGAGATGTTATATGGTGTTTGTGATGATTATCATTATTGGAGTTTGGAAGGAAATTGTTTGAAATATATGGAAAATTTAATGAGTGAAAGAAAATCCAATCACCTCAGGAGATAAAGGTAGATTGACCATGCTCTCTGAGATAATAGTTTGGAGAGATGGGACACATTGTGAGGAGTCTAAAGCACTAAGTATCCGGGGCCATTCATGACACCCATGTTTGAGACTCGCGAGAAGGCAGTGCTGAGGTTAGAGAGGTAAAAGCATTATTCTGAATAAAAGCATTATGAAAGGTGATGAATTATATGGAGAAAGAATGTGGAAACTCAAGTTTGGAAATACTCCATTTCCCCGGATCATTAGCACCACATTGCCAAAATTTGCCCACCTTTAGCCTTTTACCAATCTACTCCTTATTTGAGCTTAAATTAAAGTCTTCTTGATTATTAATGCTTTGTCACTTATGAATGTTTTTGCATAACCCTCCTTTTGTAAGTAGATGTTGCTTTTGTATAATTGCACATGCATGAATTTGTGACACTAGTACCTTTTCGAGGATGGTCATTAATTGCAGGGACATATAAGAATGAATCTGATATGTTGAGAGTTTTGATTTCTTCCCCTAAATGACAATTAAAAGTATTGCTTGAGGACAAGCAAGCTTAAGTATGGGGTGTTTGTTATGAGCTGAATCTGCCACGTTTTACAGTACCTTTTATATCGATTTCTGCATGCATTTCATTCATTTGGGCTAAGATAGTACAGAACCTATGTAGTTTATGTTTATTTGCCAAATTATGGAATCTACACCAGTTTCTGTTTAATTCGCAGAATTCGAGGCATTTTACAGCAATTCTACAGAAGGTCAGAAAAGCTTGGGAATCGGCTACAGAATTCCAAGCAACAACGAAACCAGTCGAATCGAGTCGAGGAACCAGACTACTCGATCTCTACTAGACCTTACTCGATATCGACGAGCATGTCCGAGCACAGCCTTGTCGACCAGGAGCAACGTCGAGAACCAGACAACCCAGCTCCGGAAGTCTACTTGATCTCGACAAGCCCTAGTCGAGATCGACGAAGCCCAGTGTCACACCCGGAGTCGACAAGGAGAGAAGTCGAGGACGAGAAGCCGAGCACACCTCTACTCGATCTCGAGAAAGCCTTGTCGAGATCGACAAGCGCCACAACACCAGTCCGAGTCCGTGCCGAGGAGAAGCTGCTCGACCAGAGAAGGCCACACCCTACTCGATCTCGACAAGCCTTAGTCGAGATCGACGAGCCCCTGAGTCTAGATCCGAGCTTGCGGAGTAGAGCCACCCGAGGAGACCTAGTCGATGACCTAATCCTACTCGACATCGACAACGGTTACTCGAGGTCGACGAGCGTCAGGAGCCAAGTCCGAGCCACATCAAGCAGAGCTAGCCGGGAAGTCCAGTCGACGATCAATCCTACTCGAGGTCGACGAAGCCTTGTCGAGGTCGAGTAGACCCGAGTCCAGAATCGTGTCGTCGAGAGCTGTCCTAGTCGACTTGGGATTCCTTGGGCACGAAGGAAGTCGAGCTGGCCGAAGATCTATCCAAATCCATCAAGTTCTATCTATGGAAGACGCAATCTATCAAGACATGAAGACTTACCCGTTTAGAATTATCCTTTCCTTGTTGATTTATTTCCTTAAAGCAATTTATTTATCTTTAAAGCTTTAGATATAATTTTAGATATAGATAGGAGATTCTATCCTTGATTAGCAAGGACTAGAAGCCTATAAATAAGGCCCTTGGGGCTGGTTTTTTTATTCATTCCAATTTACACACAATTAGTTAGTTCCACAGAGAAGTTTAGGAGTTCTAAGATTTTTAAGGTTTTGGCTTTCTGCGAAAGTTGATTGCCAGGATTGTAAAGGCTTTTGAATTTAGTTTAATGCAAGTTAGTTCTTTTCATTCAATGTCTGCGATTGCGATGAGGCGTGAGTAGTCCACCCACTTCTGGGGCTGGGGTGAGCCCGACGGTGGCCATGTGAGGTGACGCGGTAAAGGTCAGATCTTTTTGTGCAATTCATCTTCTATCCCTATGAGCATGATTCTTTTGCGAGAGTTGAAGGTGATCCTTGTTTGTATTATTGAAGCGAAAGTGATCTTAATGAAACTTGGGTTAATTATGTGAAAAAGGGTTAGTAACAATTATGGTTTATGCGAAAGCCTCTATATGCCTATTTGTTAATGACGAAAGTTATTTGATGGAAAGCATGATCTTTTATTCCTTTATGTGTTACTTTGCATGGTTATCGTTGTGGTGTTGAAACCCTGGCCTTGGAAGTCTTTTAATATATTGAATTTATTTCTGTCAAATTTTGAGTTCTGTGTTCGAAAATCTGCATTTTAAAGTTCTGTTTCTTGTCGACATAGAGGAAGCCTTGGTCGAGATCGAGTACTGTTCTTGTCGATCTCGAGTAGGACTGGTCTAGGTCGAGTTGGTTTTCTTCTGTTTTCTGTGTCGAGTAACTGTGGTCGATCTCGAGTTGACTCTTGTCGAGATCGACGAGCCCTTTGCTTTGCTTTTGTTTCTGCTTTGCTTTGTCTTTTCTTGCTTCATTTAGTTCATTGCTTTTGTTTGTTATTTTCTGCTTTTATTTCTGTTTCTTTCCTTGCTTCTGTGTTTTTGTCTTTCTGCTATTTTGTCTGTGAGAATTTACAGCTACCTGAGAACTGCTGACGTGCTTCCTCGTGGATTCGATCCTGACTATTCTCTTACTACAACGGGAGGAAGTCTAGTATTTATTTGCTGAGACAGGGAAGTCAGTCTGAACTATATTTCATATTTATTTCATACTTGACACATCCTCCTGCAACAACAATATGTAGCCACAATCCATCCGTACATAGCTAATTTAGTAAACTAACATAGTAAATATATCATATATATTTAATAAAAATATTAAAATATTTTAATAAATTGCATGAGATTCAATTAATGTTAGATTAAAAAAACATTTACCTTATAAATGTGATTTTTTTAAATATATTGAGATAATCTAAATAAAAGATATTTAAGTTATATATAATCTATCGAACTAATTTTATTTATATCTATATTATTTTTTGGTGAAAAAAATTATTTATATTTATATTATTTATTGGAATCTAGCTAAATTATTTATAATATTGTATTAATGTATTCTCCGTGCACGGAACATGACCTACACTAGTATGAGATAAAATTGTTGAAGATTTGGCTCTTAGCTAGTGAAGTCGAATGGCTACCCAACCTGCCTACCCTAAGGCCATGTGCATCCGAGAACACATCTTCGGGCCCTTAACCCACCGTGCATCCGTGCATCCTACCATCGAATCAATATAAGAACACTTCTTTAACTTTTTACTAATTCTACCCACATCCGTGCATCCTACCATCGAACACTTAACCTATTTGTAATCATTAAAGTTGTAAATTTTTTTTACTCAAATATATGACAAATGGGTGTTTATAAGTAGATAACCTATTTTTAATCATTAAAGTTATAATTTTTTTTTACTCAAATATATAACAAATGGGTGTTTATAAGTAGATAAAATTAAATCACATACAAATAGATCTGTCAAACGGGTCATTCGGGTCGGGTTCGGGTCAGGTCACTTCGTGTTTCGGGTAAAACGGGTCTCGGGTAAAACAGGTTCCGGGTTTTTCGGGTTGACTCGAACACGGGTTTCGGGTCGATTTCGGGTTTGTCAATTTTTTCTTTTTTAAGTTAAAAAAATCATAATTTGATAATTTTGGGATAAATTTTAATTATATATAAAAAAATTAATTATATATAATTATAAATCAACCGGGTCAATCGGGTCACCGGGTAAATTGGGTAAATCGGATCAAAATTACTAGGTCAATCGGGTCACCGGGTCGAAACCCAGATTACCCGAACAATTTCAGGTTTTTCGGGTTCGGGTCGAAAAAAAAAATTCAGGTCAAAATTTCCGGGTTCGGGTCAGAAATTTTTCGGGTCAGGCGGATCGGGTCACCGGGTCGGGTTGTGTTTTGATAGGTCTACATACAAATATATATTTTAAAAATATAAAAATAAAAAATTTGATACTAGAAATTGATTTTTTCAAAAAAAAAATAACACTCCGTACACATGACATCAAATCATTGGCTGGTGTATGTATCCCTTCCTTGTGCTTTTGTGTTGAACAGTGGCCAAGCATTTGCCGCTTCGTTGCAATGGGTTGCCGCTTCACCCTATTCTTTTTTTTAATTTTTTTTTTTTGGCAACGTGGACTCTAAGAACACCCAAGTGCCACTCCAATATGTATACGACTACTTCAGAGGCCGCCTAACGAAAATCACCCAAATCTCAACTTCCCAACATATACTCCATCCAATCATAAAAGAATTTTGTACTCAATTAGAAATTGTTGACATCAACTGATCAATGTAACATAAAATTACAAGCACTCTCTAGAGAATCAATCTCTACTCAACCACTATAATAGCATATTGAGTTTGAGATTATCTTTTGAGGGAATCAACAACCGATTTTCGCCTACCAAATTTTGACATTGTTGCCAATGAGTGCCGAATGTTTGTATA
Organism: Persicaria tinctoria; assembly: GCA_037127255.1. NCBI lineage: Eukaryota > Viridiplantae > Streptophyta > Magnoliopsida > Caryophyllales > Polygonaceae > Persicaria > Persicaria tinctoria. The sequence goes on from JBANSL010000001.1 coordinate 66,497,934, forward strand.
TGTTTATTTGTTAACAATCGTGTGAACCGTCTTGTATGATCCACACTCGTTCTACTACTCTCTCTATTGTGCCTCTCGATTCAGAAATTGAAAAAACCCTCTTTAATTTAAGAAGATCGCATTCAAGCAGGATGACAAGTGGTCTAGCTAGGTACAAAACCAACCAGAACGTATTCTTGTTCTTTTAGTTTACTATTGTTGTTACTATTATTCTGCAAATGCCCATAAGTTTATTTACGCGTTCACTAATGAATATCTTGGTACAAAACCAACATGTACCTATTCTTGTTCTTCTTGTTTACTATTGTTGTTACTATTATTATGCAAATGCCCATAAGTTTATTTACGCATTCACTAATGAATATCTAGATACGAAATGCCTTTAGCTGAGTTCGTCGGCTTTACATGCACGAGCGATGAACTTCATCATCGCTTTTGCTTTTATCTGTGATGAGAGCGCATCCTCTTACTAGTGGACAGTCGCACATCTCCGATAACTGTACAAAGACAAGACGTCGGAGGCTTTCCTCTTACGAGTGGGCAGTCGATCATCTGTTGTGTTGGGTCCACGTTATGCGGGGATGTGAGCAAGTAGCCTTTGAATGGACGCACGAGTTTGTACACAGCGCAAAAGGTCAAGAACGATTGTATAAGCATTGTTCAAGTCGAGGTCCGCGGAGTTGTAGGCCTTTGGGGGCGACGCATATACACCAAATGACGCCACATCCCTGGATTGATGGAGTACCTCTCCTCCGCGTGGCTACTACGTACATTGCAAAGACTCCATGCATTGTTAGAGCTTGGACGAACACTGCTATTCACTTAGGCACAAGGACCACCAATAAGTACTCCATCCAATACTATACATAGTCACATGTAGATTCACGTACATATACTATTTGTACTAACCTGATCAATGGATATTTCGTTGAATGGTTGAGTCTACCCACTTGGTGCTGAAAATTGCGCTGAACTCCCCCATCGGAGACTTCGGCTACATGCTCGCAACCATTGACATGTTGCTGCCAGATCAAATGTTAAAGGTTAGAGCGTCACTCAATAGGGACCGCAACACGTGGTCTATCGGCATGCACAACATTGACATTTTTTATCGTTCCCGAGATAGAATCTCAAAGCAATGCTTTGACCTCCTAAACACATTATACACCAAGGTTCAAATCACTCCACCAGAGCCCGAGTGCACTGAACAATTTTGGAGAGTTGGATACAAGATACCTCCTCAACACATTATACCGTTGTATTCAAGAGAATACACCTATATATCATGTCGAGCTATATACACATGTTTTGGAAGCAGTTAGATTGAAATGGCATTAAAGTACACTCGACGTCAGATTCTGTTCCCATGACCGAGGTGTAGCTCACCATCATAAATTTCCTCGAAACATACCAACGAGGTGACGCATCCGACTCAAAGATGGCTAGAGTCGCAAATACACTCGTCGATGGCTAATTCCCTACCACCATCAACCTAGTTCCACCCCCCCTCCCCCAAGGCCGACAAGGGACAGACCTCGGCGATGAGGGTACCATAAGCCCTGTCAGAATAACCCATTGTCATGGGAGAGAATGCAACCGTCGGAGCTGCGATGCCAAGAGTAGCCCATTCGCAGCGTCTACGTGATTGAGGTCGTAGTCATGGTTTTTCTCCTGAACGTCTCCGCAGATGTGAGGCTTGACGATGAAGCAGCTTCAACATGGACGACATGGATTCCTCTCTTATCGTACCCGGTGCGCAATTGCCACTACAAAAAAAAAACGTATTAGCCACCGACAGTAGCAACGGCATGGATTTTCCGTGGCCATTGGGTCAGTTTTTGCCACGGTAAAGCCACGGCAATGGGCCCCATTGCTCATTTTGTTATAGCTGGCCCCGTGCTTTGAAATTGAGAAGAGCTGTAACCCTAATTCATTTTGGGCACGCCTCTTTTCACACATTATTATCTTCTTCCGCCGCTCCCTCTTCATTCCATCTCTCTCTCTCTCCCAAAGATTTTAGAATTCAGATCTCTCATCCTCTTCGTCTCTGGCAATTGGTTTCCGTGGCACCGCCTCCCCCTCTATATCCATCTCCCTCTCCATCGAGCTTCTAAGATCTATACTCGAATATCTGGGCATCCCCTTCTTCTCCATCTCTTTCTTAGATCTTCGGGCTTCTCCATCTCTTTTAGGTTTTCGCAGGTCTCTGGGCTTCTCAGATCTTCGGACCTCTCCATCTCCTTTAGGGTTTCCGCCCTAGGCTTCTCCATCTGAAATCTCCTCAGAAGCACCGCCCCGTCTCTATATCCATCTCCCTCTCCATCGAGCTTCTCAGATCTAAGCTTGAATATTTGGAGAAGGGGGATTGTTCCGCAGGTCTGATATTTTTTTCCACACTGTTTCCAAATTTAGGGTTTTTGCAGGTCTTCGGGTTCGATTTGCCTCTCCATCTCCGTTGAATCCATTCGGAAACCACTTCTCTCAGCCTAGGCGGTGGTTTGCGTCTCCATCTACGGGTAATTTTCCTGGATTCAGTCCCAATTCCACGGCCTAGACGGTGGGTTTTTTCTTCTTCTTTTTTGGACTTCTCCATCTTACAGTTCGATTTGGACAAGCATGCTAAGAGTAGAATGAATTGTTCTAGGTCCCCTGATATATATTACTTGTTATGATTCTTCCCCTAGTGTTCTGCAATATGAGTTGCATTAGAAAGATTATGGTGTATGAGGAAAATATATAATGTTTCTTTGCATAAGTGAGTTAAAATATCAATGCATATATGTGAAAATGGAGATAGATAACGTAAAATTGATTTTTTTTAACCATATTGAATGCAAGAGAAGGAACTGATTGTTTTTTTTATAGCTTTTTTGCTGCAATTTAGATATTTTAGTTATGTTTATTTTAAATCACAAAAATTATTATTTTTAGTCTCATAATGTAGTTATGTGAGTTAAGACTAATTTTAGTACTCAACTGCGATATATTTTTCTTTATAGGTTTCTTTTAACCTTTTCCCCTTTGTATCGCAATTGTAGGTCGAACCAAGACTAATGCATGATCCTTGGATGTTAAATGCCCTTTTGAGAGGATTTATGGTAGGTAAGTGTATATGTATTTTTTCTTGTAGGTTGGTTTTAAATTTTATTTTTTTCTTAAAATATTTTGAATGGTTGGTGATTGATAAAATGAAGTGAATTATTGATTGTGTCTAGTTGCTAGTGAAATTGCTTGTTGTTGACCATTGCAGATCTGTGTGACCATCACATCTCAGTGCCAAAGATAGCTAGCATATGCCTTGTGCTTATGCTTACTCGAGCTCTGACTTTCCTTCTCAGATCATTAAGGCAGCCTCGAGTAATTGCAGAGATTGTGGTAATTAACCTTATCTAATCTTTATTCCATCTTGTGGACTTAGATAGTTATGTAGATCCTACAAGCTACCTAATTCATTCTTGTATGATTGTATCAATTGTTTCATCATATTTCAGGAATCAAGGATCTAGGCATTTGTTGTTCTATATTCGTGATTTTTTTTAGTTAGAACATGTTAATTTCCACTTGGTTGTAGCTCAGGTACAAATAAATAATATTCAATTTATTCCAGAAACATCAATTGTAGATATATAACAATAATTTGCTGGATTAATATATTTATAGTTTAATATGGCTATAAGCTATGGATTGCTTTACGCAAAAGATTTTTTTTTTTGGTGGAAGAGTTTAAACAAAAAGTAAGAAATTGATTCTTATAACATCAATTGATTCTTCTGTCACTCTAAAAAATTAGATGTCAATACGTTTATGAACAAACAACTCCGAGGACTCTTTTTTTACCACTATCAAATTGCTCATTCCATGATTCCATATCCGACCCCGTCAACTTCAACACTAGCTACATACACCATAGACATAGATTGCAAACCTTTACTTAAGGAAGAAGAGCCTGAATTGGAAACAGAGTTGTGTTTGTTACCATAACATGAAGGTGACTAATCTGGGTGTTTTTTTTAGCATTTCAAGTTGCTTCCTATTTTATTTTATTTATGTGGAAACCATTAGTGCAGTAAATCTCTTCTGGAAGGCACTGAGGCACTCTAGCTTAATGGGATTCTTGGCATAGAATCTTCAGAACACGGAGTCCACTTCGTTCAATTCAGTACGTTCCTGGTTCCTTAAGGCTCATGGCGTAGTTTGTTTTATAGTCCTTAACTGGCTCTGTGTACTTTCGCCCTTGAACATTATCAGTTTCAAGGTTCAAGCATTAGGCATATGAGGATATTCTAAACAAATACTACTTGTAGTTTGAATTTGACAGTATGTATTGCATTAGGGCTCAAGTACGGTATGCTCAAGTGCCTAACATATATGTTTGTATAATTGTATGGGTAAATTTGTATAATTTAATTAAATTTGTATATTTGGTTTTAGAAATAATTAGGAAGGTGTATCGGATCAGGGTGAAATCAATTGCGTATTATATTTTTTAAAAAAATATGAGTCTTTTTAGCCCGGGCATGAAGGACCCGGGCTAAAAAGCACTATTTTTTTATTTCCAAGAAATAACTTAGCCACGGCACACTACCGTGGCTAGCACCTAGCGCCACGGCTCTAGTCGTAGCTAGACTCTTTTGCCACCGAAGGTTTCGCCACGGCTGGGTTCCCGTGGCTATAGCCGTGGCTAATACCCTTTCGCCACGGCAAATGGACTTTTAGCCACGGGAACCAGCCGTTGCCAAAATGTTTTTTTTTTGTAGTGTGCATTTATCTTCTGCAGAGGATAACATCGACCCTTTTATGGAGATCTTCATCACCAGAGTGAAGAACGTCGATGCAGACGATCATTGCGGATATCGAGCATTCGCTGAGCCCCTCGGTGTGTCGGAGGACCAATGGAGGGGTGTTCGCCTCGTCCTTGCTCGGGAGACGATGGACCATCGACATGTTTATGGGCCCGAAGAACGATTGGATGACTATATCTTCAACTGGAACTTTCTTGGCCATTCGGCAGACTGTAGATATTGGATTGAGTATCCCATGATGGGTTTCGTCTTTGCCACCGGATTCCAGCTGCAATTGGTTGTACAGTCGAGGAACTATCCGATGCTTTTAATTAATTGCACGCGCATCTACTACGCCCCCACAAATGACAACTTTGGCCATCTGCATCATCCACAACATAACTCATTGGGTGGCGGTGAGTTCTAGCATACATTACACGTTATCCCCCTCCTTTCCATGCACATATGTTCACCACTATTGTTTACTCTTTCCACATGTATGATTGTGTGAAAACTCTCCCTCTCACCCATTTACCCAGAGTGGTACCATCACCGACACGCAAGCGTTCTTGGATTCGGTGAATCCTTTAAGAGACACATCGACCTCTATCGTCCTTATTGGTTTCGAGATGGACCCCTCTTTTTTAGTTGTGAATTTTCTCTATTTTATTGTTTTTCATCTCACATATGTACAACGATTATACTTTGCAACACTTATTATGTACTATTTTTATTTCATCACATAATACAAGCTTAAGTCTTCTTACTTTATCACGATAGTTTACGTCTTTAACCTCAACACAACCTTACATGATCTCAGGTCCTGCGTATATCAAGATAATCTGCATCATAACATCAGACCTAATTCTGCAACCAATATCGGCCCTCATTTCTTGCTTTCCAACTGACACTAAACTTTTTTTTACCTATTTTTAATGCCCCGTGTAAGATTTGTATGGAAGCCACAGCATAAGATGATTGTGGTTAAAATTTTGAGTTTAAAAAAAACTAATGAAAAGAGGTTTTTTTATGTTTAAAGTTTTAACTACAAAAATCAAAATACTCTTTTTTGCATGTTTATTTATTTATCACAATTAAAAAATCCATACGGAGATTATCTTTTTATTTAATTTTTTTAACTACTTTTACCAACAATATATAAATTTTATCATGTTTATAATTTTAGCCAGTTTATTAACCCCGCCCCGTACGACCGCTTATTTTTTCCTCTTTTGAAGAAATTTCACTCTCATGATGAATCTATACGAGGCATGTCTAGTTAGTTGGCAGCTGTTGTCGATTGACAACTTAAAAATGTTTTGCTCAGGGTATGGTTTTATCATGTGTATCAGTTAGAGACTTAGATGTATTTATTTTTTTATTTTTTTTTTGATACAAGAAAAATATTTGGGCTAGATCAACCTCGGTTGAACCAGCGCCCAAGGGCGTCCTGACGGACGAGAGAATCGATCTCAACAGGGGGAGGGGGGACGAAAGTCCGATGTGAGCCATCCTATCAGCCACACTGTTTCCTTCCCTGTAAATGTGAGAAAATGAGGCATCGGCGAAGGTCCTGTAGAATCCAAGGGCGTCCGAAACCAACATCTCGATCTCCCATGGAACCTTCTAGATAGGGGTGTGCATAACCGGGTACCCGACACGAACCGGTTAACCGTGTCGGGTACCCGAAACCATTAACAACCAAAATCCCGATCCGAACACGATCCGGTAAGAGACGGGTATCCGACACGGATCTTCGAAACGGTTTCGTGTTATCCGACTGGATACACGCCACGACACAGATAATTATTACTCACTGATCATTGAAGCAACGTTGCAACGGTTGAAGCAAATTGAAGTTACCGGTTGAAACAAATTTGGAGAAATCAAATGAAGGATTCAAGAAAGCAACTTCAATGAAAACACAAATATCTATATAAATCATATCATGGATGCAATTGCAACTCCAAAGAACACAATTGAAGCAATAATTCCAATAAATACAGATGCAATAAACCCCAACAAATAATTCAAGTCACCACCGAAGATGGAGAGGCCGTGAGGATCAGATTGGTCGGAGTCCCGGAGAGAGAGAGAGAGAGAGAGAGAGAGAGAGAGAGACGTCGCATTCAAGTCGTCGTCGGAGATGGAGAGGCCGAGAGAGGATTAGATGTTGAATATTTGCCAATTGCCGCCGGGTATGGAGTTTGGAGAGCCGGATCTGGAGTTTGGAGAGGATTGAGAAAGTGGAGAGAGAGAGAGTCGTCGCATTCAAGTGGACTTTATTCAAGTAAGTTGAGGTGTTGATAGACTAGGGTCATTCATGACACCCATGTTTGCGACTCGTGTAAGGAATGCACCAAAGCCAAAAGAAAGCAAAGCAAGAAGAAAGAAAATGAAAAAAAAAGAAAAAGAAAAACAAAAGAGCCGAAAAAAAAATGAGAGAAAAGAAAAAAAAGAACTCTAGAGCCAAATTGTTTCTTTTTATTGTTTTTCCGCAAGTAATGGCACTTCGGTGGAGTTTTGGTGATATTGTTGTCAATTTCTATGAGCTTGGTTACATTTTGGATTGAGTTGAGAGTTGAACTTAAAAGCCTAAACACATGAGAGCATGAGTGAAACACATATTCCTGGCTAGGTTGGATGATTTCTACTTCTATGCTTTAATCCCCAAATACATGCTATGATGTTTATTCACTTGATCTTGTGTTCATTTAAATTTGATTTTGCTTTTGATGAGGCGAATACATGATGAATATGTTTGTGGGATGGTTGGTTATTGCTATGTTCTTAATTTCTTGAGGACAAGCAAAGACTTAAGTGTGGGGGAGTTGGAGTTATGACAATTTGTTTGCTTCTTTCATGTTTAATTTGCGCTTGTTATGGTATAATTTTTTTTGTTTAGACATGAAGAAGTCTCCATATCTATGCTACAATCTAGTTCGCTAGAGGAGTAGCGAAGCTTAAGTGTGGGGGGAGTTTTATAATGCATATTTTATATGGTCATTTATAGGGGGTCTTAGGTGTATTAAGTATTCATATTGCATGATTAATAAGCTTATTCATATTCTTGATCATTTGGTATTAGAAGTTTGGAATCTACGGTTTTTAGTGTTTATTTGTAGGTCTTATGATTCGGATTCGAAAGGTGAAAAAAACTGGGAGCAAATAGAGAAAGAAGAGCTAAGAAACAAGAGCGGAAATGGAGAACATGGAGAAATCTCATTTTTAAGGTTATCATAAGTTGGAATTGGCTTTTGAGATCTTCATGAGAATCGTAGTGATTGAAAAGAGCTTTTCAACGCATATTCATATGCGTCAATCGAATAAAGGAAGACTCCAGAAAGTGCGTTACAAGTTCACTCTGCCGAAGCTGTCAGCACTGTAAGGATGGCGCCCGCCGCCTCATCAGATCCGGATTTGCGATACGCGGGCCAAGTCTATCTTTATGGGAACTTTTTATTTATCTTTCCTAGGGTTTTTTTGGCTACACCTTTGGCCTATATTAGGTTATTTTCAGTAATTTTCATTCATTCAACTATTAACGAACTAAGAGAGATGAGAGGATTGATGTTGAAAGATCCAAGGTACGTCATGAATACCTAGGCTTCTCGTGGTTTTGTCTTCGATTCAAGACTTGGTTGGTTCGTGAGACTCGATTTCTATATTATTTCCATGTTTATTTCATTTTCCTTGCGCTGATTTATGTTGTTAGTTTTACTTTGATTCGCATCTTTGTAGAATTGCATCGTGCTAGGGTTTTAATTGATTCGAGAGAATAATTAAAACAATTCGTAGCAAGCATAATTGGGAGATTCTGCGAGGATGATCTCGATTGTGTAGGGCAATGACAGTTTGGGCGACCTTTCTGCCGATAATTAAGGATTGTCATCTCCGCGAGGAATGTCAATCCCTATACACCAAAATCGGAATAAAGATTGAATAATTGGGAATTGAGTCAAGGATCGAGTAAACCAATCATTGTTGCTCGAAACCACACTCTTCTTCTATCTTTTATTGGTTCTTACTAACATTCGTCATACTTCATCTATTTCTCATATTGCCTATTTACTTCCAAACCTTCTCTTTACTTGTAAATTGATAAATACACATTGCATTGGAATACTTGGTTCTTTGTGGGTTCGACCCCTTACTTATCCGCAATACTAGTTTACTAGTTGGTTTTTTAGTTTGGGAATCTTTATCTTTGGCGAGGTGAAACACACGACATTTCATCCCACCACATGCATTACACAGATACATGTTGAACTGGATTGTCATTATGTGCGAGAGAAAGTCCTTGAAGGGTTGATTGCACTTCGACATGTTGCTTCGAAAGATCAAATGTTAGATTTGCTTACAAAGGCTTTACCTGGTTTATGCTTTCCTCTTACATTGGACAAGCTTGGAGTCACTGATCTTCCTCCAGCTTGAAAGGAGGTGTGACGAGGGAAGATGAGGAAGGAGCTCACTTGATCTCACTTGCTTTCATTTGTATTCAGTTCGGTTGTGGTTACATTGGGCCTTAGCCCAAGCTTTGTTAGTTTACGCCCAATGTCATGTAACCGAATATAAAATGTGAGCTAACTGTGTAAATCATTCATTCACTCAATACACAGATTTTTCCCTCCTTTCTTCAACCTCCGAATTCTGCATGCTGACCTCACTTGATCACTTGATTAATTAGATAGGTTTTCTCATCGTTGCCTGAATCAATTTTGAGATTTTTTAAAAGTCAAGCAATTATTATATACTATGTTCGTCACCTGAGTAAATTTTATAATAAAAAAATATATGTTTACAATATTGTTGATACCCCTGTTTTTACATACCAAACGCAAAACCTGAACCAAAATACCATTCATACTATAAAAAAAACTAGCTCACAAATACAACACTAGGAAACATCATGGCTTGATCTTTGTCTCTGTTCTGATCTGCTTGCTACTTGTTGCAATGGAATAAGAAATAACATCAGCCCTCGGGCTCTTTTCATTAGCACACCCTAATATCCCAAAAAGAGTAGGCTTCATCAGTGGATAGCATAAAAAAAAAAAAAAAGCTCATGAAAACATTCAAAACATGACCAAAGGCATAAAAAATTTCATTTTCCAAGATCAAACACTAACTGCCAATCACCATAGTGCACAAGTTTAAGATAACAGAAGCAACAATTACAAATCATGATTCTCCGCAAAGCTGAGAACTGCTATAAATCAGAGTTGCAAACTTCACAAATGGAAACATTGTAAAGCATAAATGCTTCGAATTCAAGCTAGTTGAACAAAATATAACAAACCGATTCCCCCCCCCCCCCCCCCCCCCCTCATAATTCGACTCAACTTCTAAATCCCAGGAATCTCCACTCCCACTCAAACGCAATAAACACGAAAGCAGATATCAACCATTTACCTTGGATTTGCATAGTTTCTCCAATCAATCCTTCTTCTTCTTGCGCGCTGGCCAGTCGCTCCCGGTGCCTTCTCCTTACTTCTGAGCAATTTGGTGATGATGCGAGCAAAATAATAGCACAAGATTGTCAAGATCTCCATTAAAATCGAACCTCAACTGTAAAAACCCTAAGCACAACTCCATAGAAGTTCCCAATTGGAACACAACGATAAAAACTTAAAGGAAAGACGAAAAAGGTGGAGATCGAATGGTGCCAAACGGGTTCTTGCATTGAGCACTTAGGAGAGGTTCCCCTCGCTTTCGGGGGTGGAGGAGTTGGCCGAGGCGACTGTCGTGGTGAGAGGCAGAGCTGCCGCCGGGGTGTTAAAGGTTGAAGCATGGCCTTCAGGCGATGTACCTTGCCTATGTTCGTCGCCTAAGTGATATAGAAATTAATGTGTCAGACCTAGCCTTCTTCAGGCGGCATACTTTTCCCAAAGTTCGTCACTCAATCTCCGTTCAATATTTAATGTGTGGGCCTACCGACTCTCACTTAGGTGACGAAGCTATATAGATACGTCGCTAGAATTTACTCAAGCGATGAACTTCGGTCTCCTTTTGACTTTCCCTTGATTTGACTCAGGTGACGAATATGTATATGTACGTCGTCTGAATGGATCTCAAGCGACGAACCCTTAAAAGTATGTCGCCTAACTTGGAAAATGACGTAGGTGTTCATTCCTTTTTACCGTATAATATTTCCTAATTAAAAGTTTTAGCATATGAGCTTAGAATATAAGTTAGGAAAACCAAAAAATAATGGGGAAATCACACGACAATGATTCCATGATAATAGACGTAATCCGGTGTATTTTCAAAGTTTGTCTTTTTGGCGAAATTAATACAATACTAATTTTTTAGTTAAGATATAATTTTAGGCTAAGTAAGTATATTAATAAATTAGCGGTGTGTATACGTACACTGAATGGACGACGTAATCCGGTGCATTTTCAAAGTTTGTGTTTTTTGGCTAAATTAATACAATATTATTTTTTTTAATAAAGAAAAGATTTAAGCAGTTAGACCATGTTTATCAATGGATACTAGGGATACTATGAATACTAATATTTTATTCTTCTCTCTCCGCCACATCATCCTATCATCTCATTCTCATCTTTCTCACTTTATCAATAACATCCATAGTATCCCAAAACCTATCTTTTCATACCCACTCAATTTACAAATATACTCCTCTTCAACAATTATTTCCATTCTCGATTATATTATTATATTCATTTATTATAATTAAAATATTAATATTAAATTAATATTATTTATAAATGACATAGTGCGAACTATATATATAACAAAAAAACGACATTAATTAAATAAACGAAATGATGTTACAACAAAGACAATGCATAAACTTGAGAATTTTTTCAATAACATAAAATAATTCGGATAGCGGAAAATACTAATTGCCTCCACGACTGGCCCCAAATTTTTGCCAAATATGTTCCTTCAAGTCTTCCCTAAGCTGACGGTGTGTACCACTATCGCGAAGTCCACGCCTCATCTTGATATACTCACGCATAGCCTTCGGTGTCGAGGTCGACCACGTCCATGTGGAGTTGTCTGCCGGAACTGGTTCACCACTTATTCCCTCGTCAAATTGCGGAATCTCGTAACCATGATGAGTAAAATATTCTCGCTCGTCTTCCACGATCATATTGTGGAAAATGATGCATGCTCTCATTATCTTCCCGAGCAACACTAGATCCCAAGACATTGCAGGGTTCCGAACTATTGCGAAACAAGCTTGCAACACACCAAAGGCCCTTTCCACATCTTTGCGAACGGAAGCCTGGTATTAGGCAAATAACTTCATCTTCCTGCCTTGGGGAGACTTTGTGGATTTCACAAATGGAGCCCATTCCGGGTATATCCCATCTGCAAGGTAATACCCCATGGTGTACCCGTGTCCCCCAACAGTGAACTTCACATTTGGAGCTTGACCTTGTAAAACATCATCAAAAACAGGGGATCGATCAAGAACGTTAATATCATTATTAGTACATGGGACTCCGAAAAAAGCATGCCAAATCCATAGGTCATAGGATGCAACTGCCTCGAGTATGATTGTCGGGTGATCATGATCTCCCCGGGCAAATTGACCTTAATTTCCAGGCAGTTGGACAGTTCTTCCATGCCCAATGCATACAGTCAATGCTTCCTAACATCCCAGGAAATCCACGAGACTCCCCTACGCTTAGAAGGCGTTGGATGTCCGCGTCATGTGGACGTCGAAGATACTCCTCTCCAAACAAGTTACAAATTCCGTCAACGAAATGTGATAAACACAATCTTGCAGACCGTAGATACTCATCACAAGCATCGGCGGTAATCCCATAGGAAAAAATGCGAATTGCACTTGTCACTTTATGGAGAGCGGAGATGCCCATCCTGCTTGTGCAATCTGGGCGTTGTTGAAAGTATTGCACTTCCGACTCCAATCGCTGAAGAATGCGATTGAAAACCCCCTTACTCATTCGAAATCTGCGACGGAAGACCTCATCTGGGTATGTTGAGACCTCCGTAAAGTAATCGTTGGACAATTGGGCATGGCCTCTCTCCCTTTCTCACTCAATGTGGGTGCAACGACGTCTAGTTCGCGAACTTTCAGGCGGCTGGTACTCTTGTTGCTTCACAAGAGCTGCAGCTTCCCATTCATTAAGGATAGCTTGAAGCTCAACTACGCCATCATCAGAGCTACTACTTGAAAGAAAAGGGTTAGTGTTTGAGGCATTTGATTCGGAATCAGACATTGGGAGATATTGTGAGAGGTAGATGATTGTTGTGATGTATATGAAAAGCTACAATGTCATCTTATATAGCATTCCTACACTCACATGCAAGCTTTCTATGTACGATTCCCTGATATAAGGGGACAAACCATTATCACATGCAAGCTGTAAAGGCCATGGAAGTGACAACACCACTCCACAAGCAAACAAAGGCTGCATGTCTCGAATAATGAAGTAGGATGTGACAACACTCTACCACTACAAACAAAACATTACTTATCTTGAACAATGAAGTAGGATGTGACAACACTCTACTACTACAAACCAAAACATTACTTATCTTGAACAATGTACTCGGAAGTGACAAGACCCTTCCACAACAAACAAAGCTTATTTAATGTTAAACTGAAATTTCATTAATCAAAGTACACAATGCAAACCATGCTTACAACATATGAAACATGCATTAACAAAAGGGAACACTACTAGAATTCTGTTCATAGACATCACATTATTCACATCAGTCAGAAATACGCATAATGTAAATTTATTATATTACATCAGTTATTAAATTTGTGATGTTAAAATAAATTTTGACAACGGTTATTATTATTGACCGATGTTAAATAGTTAATTCTAAAAAAATTTAAAACACGCGGGATATACGATTCTAAAAATTGAAACGCCGAGATGGAACAACTTAGAAAAAAAATAGGCGGTGTTTCAAAATTTTCGGAAATTTTAAACTTAACAAAATATCATCCATTTATCTCTCTCTCAGACTCACACAAAACATTGAACGTCTCCTCCCTCTTTACCCTAAAATATCCATCTTCATCTGGTCTCTCCTCTCGGATCCTCTCCATTCCCTCTATCTGGCGACTACAGAAGTTTGCATCTCCTCTCCTTTCCTTCTTGACGGCGACTACAGATGTACATAGACGATAGTTGACACTGACCACACTCACTTCTCATCTCTTCTCTCTCTTCCTCTGACCGGTAATTACGAAGATGGCTGCTCTCTCTCAAAACCCTAACCAGTAAGCATTCTCACACATTTTTCAACCCTTTTGTTAACCCTTTTTCAAATATGAGTTTTTAGATCTTGTTTTGCCTTTTTCTATGCTTTAATAGGGGATGTTCCCCCCTCTCTCTTCCTCGGCTCTGAGTTCAAGTGATTTTCGAGTGTTCTCTCTGCATTATCAGGTAAACTTTTGGAAACCCTTCTTCTTTCAATTCGCAAACATGATTAGGGTTTGATTTGGTGAAATAGAGGGTTTGGAATCGGGAATATGATGATCAGGGTTTGATTTTCTAATCATGAGCTTGGTTAGGGTTTTATTTGAAGATCTAGATTCACAATCGGCAGATGTAGATAGCAGATGTTATCCCAATCTGTGTAAGTATACAACACCAATCTCCTTTAAAATATTATTGAGGATTCGGTATGGTATGATAAGATTGTTAGGACAAAACTTGGGTAAGGTAATTTATCTGCTCATGTTTCAGTTTATCCCTTATAAGACAAATCTTATGATTTGGCCCTTTCTGATTTGGAATCAATCCTTTATGAAAGACACCTTGTTGTATACTTGTTGCTTAACATGAATTTACTTTCAAATGAGAAACCAATGACAAATCTTATTTGGCCCTTTTTTTTGTTTTCATATGTGAAAATAAAATGTGATTTTGTGATTACCTTCTTTTTGAGGTGGAAAGAAGATAATCACAAAATCACATATTTGTTTTAAATCTACCATGTCAAAGATCATTCCTGACAACCATTATTTGTTTTGCTAGGTTATAATCCTCCTCCATGCGCAAGAGGATGTGTTCTGAATCTTGATCATGCATGCCATCTAAAAAATCTATTATCCATTGATTTGTGACAAATTCTTATACTTTCTCTTTTGGGTTTTGATGATTTTGGAGGGTCAAACTTATTCATCCATTACAATTTGGCGGGTTTTTGCTAGGTTTTCCTAGGTTGGCGATTATCTGGCTAAGAATCTCCTTTGCTATATATCTACCTCTTTCTTGATGATTGCTATCTTTGTTGCTAGGGGTTTGGTTGGATGGTCATGTAGGAGGGCATCTGAGATGTGGGAACACTGCATGCTAGCCCACATGGAACCAATTTTAAAATAATATTCTGCAGGGAAAAATAACATTCCTTCATTTTGTTTATGGGTTACAAGTTTGGACTGCGTCAACTCATACATTATTTCTGATTACACTTGCTAGGGATGACATATTTTATGGTGGAAAGACATGATTATCTTCTTTCCAGGACTTACCTATCATTTGTTACTATTGCTTCTGGAAGCAAAACGGAAATGCATCTCATGGTGATGAACAACAAATTGCTTCTGAAAATTCAACATTGGAGTATCCTCTATCATCTGTTACTACTGTTGTGGATGCCCACAATAGCAGAGGTATGTTCTTGCACTGTTTTTGAATGCGGTTTGTTAAATGCTTGTGTTTGTCGAGTCTATGAGCTAAACTTCCTAACTAATGCTCGATTGTGCTTCTAGTCTTCTACTTGATGAGAAGTATGCAATTATTCCTGTTTGCTAATATAAGAGTTGTGGTTACATATTGGTTTTTAAATACTCCTAGTGTCTTACATCACTTCAAGTATTTTTTAACTGTCTGGTAATATGCCAATAATAAGTGTTTTAGAGGTTAATGATGAGAGATATGCACATGCATTGTCCATCTTTGACCAAGTCTTTTTTCTCTCCTTTTTTTTGGTGGGTGGGCTAATGAGTCCAGATATATGCTTATTTATGGAGCCTTATTTTAATGTATGGGGATGTCTTTGCAGATACTAAAAGAAGATCCTGAGTACCATGAAGCTTTGATTGGCAGAGGGACAGCTCATGCATTCCAACGGGAGCTTGATGATGCAATTTCCCATTTTACAAAAGTATGAAAAGAAATTGCATTATACACATGAATTTGCAAAATCCTCTTTGCATGGTAGTTTAGATTTCAAAAAAATTACTTTTTCAAGCTGTATAGGGGGGTCCATGAGCTGGTGAGGCATGAAAAAGACGAGGACAAGAATGTGTTGCCTTTGGAAATTTTGTCTATGCATTTGAGGCTATTGTTGCTTATACACAATCTTCCAGGTACAGAATGTTGAGTTGTCCATATGCTTTCAACTGTCTGCTACGATTAAGGACTTCATCTCAATTTAAAACTGGTCATTTTGTGAGTTTCTAAATCACTTTATATGAAATATTACTTGAGATGCTTGTGTTACTGTTATTAGAATGCCTATGGGTATGAAGAGGTTTCCTGTCAATTATGAAACTATAGTTATGACTAATACAACTGGGATGAAACGTGTCATCTGAAACTGTAGGTATGTTGCTCCAACATTTGTTGAACTGTGTGAAGTGCACATCTTATACAGTCACTCTTCATCATCCATTCTCGACCATAGGGTATGAAGAGGTGTCCTGATAGTTCTTCTGCCATAGGTAAGCTCTGACCTATTCGCCAGCTGCTACTCATGCTAGTAAATCATGGTTGGCAAAGGTGACAACAGGATCCTTGGGCAATGCTAAATCAAATGTCTAGTATCATATATGGTGAGTGAAATGTTTGGAACCTAACTTCTGTTTTTTTTATATAAAAAAAAATCAGATTAATAGTTTTGTTTGGTTTAACATCATTATGAATGACTTGTCAATATCATCATGAATCATTAAAGCGATGGAAGTTCTTATCTTAATTTTTAGGTTTTACTCTGTGCGAAAAAATTGATGATGTTATCTTATGTATTGTTTAATATAACTAAAGATAGAAACATGTTACTCTTCATCCCTAGGTCATTTATCACCGGTAAATCAAGTTTATCATAGGTGATGTTGAAGCCCTTGAGCAGTGCTATGATGCAGCACTAAAAGATTACTGTGGGAAACCAAATGCCAGGGTGCATGGTTAGTGCAACTTTTTTTTTTTTTTTGTCAAATTATTATAATATTTTATATTAGCTTATCCGACCTTGCTAATGACATTGGCTATAAGAATTTCTCACATTTATTTTTGCAAAGATTAATATGAATGATTCTGGAATATATCGGTAGGCGTCATCCAATTCCAATGCAAGAAATGCTTGAGCCTTTGCTTTGTACAACTATTGGTCTTGATCTGGATGTTTCATCATCCCAAGCATGGGCTGAATTCAGAGTTTTTTTATGTTCTTGCTAATATGGCAGTTGACTTAAATTTGTAATCATAAAGTTTGTTTTGAAACATGATTTATTAGGGGAAGAGAGAGTGCATGTATTTTACCTTTTGTAGCGTACCAGTTGTGGTAAGTGTATATTGAATGATATATTGAATATAGTTAATGTATGTTGGTGGATGTTTTTTTAGCTATCAGAGGTGTATTTATGTATGACATAGCTATGTAAATACGTCTAATAACCAAAAAAACATCGGACATTTGAGCAAGAAAAGCGATGTCTATATTTTTACATATGTCGACTATAAAGGCACAAAATGATTTATGAAGCCTGGAAAATGAGCATAAACCGATGTTTTACAAAATAATAACTTACATCATTTTTCAATTGAAAAATGATTTGACAATATACTAATGACATCGACTTCAAAATATTCAATATGATAGATTATATTTATATAAATTAATAGCACAAAATTACAAATAAATAGAGAGTGCACACAAAATCAATAATGTATAACCGATGTGTATATCAATCTAAAACATCTCTTATTAAAAATATAGCGATGTTAATGTCAAATTTTGTATTACTCTACATTGTTTCGAACCTCTAGAAATGCAAAAAGACAATGGTTGAACATTAGGTTCATTAACCAAAATGTAATTATATCAATGTATTTAAATCATTATCAAATAGAAAAACGATGTTATAAATTATTATAGACTTCGGTTAAAAACCGATGTGGTAAAGTTGGGATTTTTAACACCACCCACTAACACGTCGAATTTTTTTTTGTTTAACATCGGTTGTTAACCGATGTCTATGAACAAAATTCTAGTGGTGGAAACATGCATTAACAAAAGGAAACATGCATTAACGTAAGAGCAAGATAACGAACTCCTTGATCAACTTCATTTTTTCCCTGACAACTCCTTGATCAACTTCATTTTCAAACTCTCGAGCTCTGGTGAAAGATCTGGTTGTGCCATGAGGCTGTTAAGCATGTCCATCTTCTTTGCCTCGATCTCCATCTTCTTCACTCTCTCATACGCTTGTTGCTTCTCCCTCTTGCGGGTCTCCTTTGCTATCTGCAACTCATAGAATTGTCTGAACTTTTCAGCTTTCTCTTGCTCTAGTTGGTCAGAAATCTGTTGAACATTTGCTTGATCGGAAGACATAGCTTCCTTTCCCTTTCTTTTAGACTTCTTGATTCCCATTGGACGCTCTATAGGATTAACAGTGAACACACTTGTGGGAGTATATTGTAAATCCTAATTTTAGGAAGAAGAAATTAAAAATGAATTTAAATTGGATTTAATTCGAATATTTCAAGGAAAACTCGTCTTTAAATTACTAAATCGAAATTGAAACTCTTAAAATGGATTCCGGCGTAATTTTGAAACTATGCAAAATAGATTTTCTTCCTGCTTTCATAGGCCGAGAATTGGAGAATGATGTTCAGATTTTATTATTAAATCCATATTGGAAAATTTAAAGCGTTATTTTGATCGAGTCGGGATAAGATCGAAGAAGCGGATTTCAAGGTTAATTGTTTAGGATATTTTGAAACCACACTTTTGTTCCTCCTCCTTTTAATTTGGTGTGCCCACCAAATTTTCAGACACCCATTTAGTCTGATTTGAGGCAATCTCCCTCCCCAGCTCTTCTTTCACCCATTTAGCTAACTCACCCCTCTTTCAATCTTCACCCCTGTTAGACTTGTTTCCCCAATTACCAGTAACAACCCAATACACCCTAGACACTTTCTGAGGTCCCCCCCTCTCCTCCCTTTTATTCAAACAACTCCTTGCTCCCTCTCAGCTTTTCCTTTGTACCAATTTAAAGGCCTGGTAACACACAAGTTCATTTCTCACCAAACCCAACTGAACTATTTTCATTATTTCCTTGTTGATCCAAATCACACAAACATCTCCCCATAATTTCAACCACCATCGCTACCCTCCCCTGTCTCCGATGGCGGAGCTCCTCCCTGGGTAATCCCGAGCGCAATTCCGAGCATGGGCGCCACCAAGCTTCACCAAAGCTACCTCGTGCCCTGTGTGTCGAAGCAAAACGCCAAGCATACACCACCTCTTTCCTCCTCCGAGTTCGAGCAGCAGATTCCTCACCTCCGACGACCGACGCCCAACTACCAGGAGCAGCCCCGGAGCACCGCTGACGCCATCTCCTCTCCTCTCCCCTGCTTCCTCGTTCGAAGGCTGAGTAAGTTCTTCTTCTCCCTCCTTTCACTCTCGAACGCTGCAAGATCCCACCTTTTGACCTCCCGCCTTCGACCCAGGCCGAACCAGCGCAACTGAGTCCCCAACGGATTTGAATCCGCTCCGACGAACCTTCGACCGAAGCATCGACGACCCATTCTGCACGGTGAGCCTCCCCTAAACCTCCCTTCGATATTGTTCTTCTTGCGTTTAAAATCTTGTGCTATAACTCCATAATTGAATCCGGGAACAGCGAGAGAGAGGTAAGAGTGGGTCGGAGAGCTTGGGAGAGCTCGAGAGTTCGGCGAGGTTGAGCGGAGCGAGGACGAGGGCAAGCGAGAGCGGTGCGAGCAAGCCGAGTGTGGGGCGGAACCATGGAGTCGGAGAGGAGGAGCACCAGAGCGAGCGGAGTTCTAGGGATGCCGATTCACAGAGGCGGACGCAGGAGTCCGAAGGTAGAAGAAGAGGAATTGGGTCCGCTTGGCCACGTCAGCTTCTGGGGCCACTTTCTTTTATTTTCTCTGAACTGCCGAGATAAGAGAGAGGGAGAGTGGGATTTGATTCAGTTGGGCCTATTTTTTTTTCTGGGCCAGATTATTTAGTTAAGGGAGAATGCTTTGGGTTTGTTTTGCAAATTAAAACTGATTTTAATCAAACAAATAAGGGTTCGATTTTGGGGTTTTAGAAATAAGAGGGTCGGTTTCGGTAAATTAAGTAGGGGTGTTTTTATTAAATAAAAATTGTTGGAATTTTAAAAGATTTAGAAATATTTTATGAAATTAGTTAAAAGAAAATGGTATTTAAAGTATTATATATTATTATTAATGAGGTTTGTAAATATAACATTATGAGACTTGGATTTTTAAGAGATAATCGGAAAAGGTTTTCAAGGTTGAAAATTGTTTTAATGAATTGAGAATTGATTTAATGAAACTAAAAAGAGGATTTTGGAAATATACTAACCTTGTCGGATTTGTCTTGAAATAATAATGAAATAAGTTGATGAAAGGGTAATGTTTTATAAATGGATTTTTAGATGATTTGAGAAAGCGTCTTGAATGGTGATTTGATTTAACTTGAGGTTTTAAAAGAGTTTTGGGAAATCTTGGAAAAATGAGAAATAAATTTGATGACTTGTGTGTGATATTATATGCTTAAGTAACATTAGAAGTAGACTTATTTATACTACTTATATATGTGTTAGGTGATCATTTGTGACATGTTGGCTGTCTGTACACCTATTTGTTGCCTTTTGCTGTTCTGCACTTCCAGGTGAGTTCCTATATGAGCTCACTCAGATTTGAAAAGAGATCTCCCTGCTTGTAGCCATGTGCATACTAGGTGCTTGCATTCATAATAAAGCATGCCATGTAGTATCCTGCTAGGATTGCACTCATGATTGAGCATTCGTTTACTCATTGCTTTTGTAAACAGAACGGCCGTTATCTGTGAAGTAACTAGAGTCATTGCTAGGGTTACAGGACGACCTAGTCTCATCGGGTCCCGTCCTGAGTCAATCGAGTCATGAACTTCCTTATATTATGAGATGCCTGCGGGCTTTATTGTGGATACGGGTTGGGCATGCGTGCCACCCGATTATATGGAATGCATTCACGAGCTGGCCAGTCTCCGCCCTATCGGAAGGGGGTGGAGGTAGGAGAGGGATATACCACTTGGTATTCGGTGCTAAGGCCTTATTATATTTATGCACTTGATCTTAGGACCATGCTAGTGTGTTAATATTCCGCCTTGCATCTAGAAGCATCTTTATTAGGACTAGCGTGTGTATATGTCTGCTTGTTTGGGATTATATTGCGTAGGGCTTCGATCTGACACCGCCCTGCATACATTTTTTTTAGGTTTGTTTTGCAGCATGATTATTCCTTGTTTCCGTGACGTGGGAACTCTCTTGGGCGATCTCAAAGAAATGGTTTAACTCCACTAACATTGTATATTAAATTTCGATAAATACGCTTATTGATTTGGTTTTGACTCGGCTCTGCCGTGTCACTCTCTTGTATTACACCTTGATTCTACTATTTGCATGACTGTTAGTTTTCCACGCTTAGACTTATGACAGGTACAGGGGACTTCCCCGGGGATTCCAACGATCCCTTCGAATTTTGGGTATGAAATCCCACTTTAAAATGTTAGGATATAATTTCAAACCTTCAACCTGTACTCGGGACGCAAGATCCTAACGAGGGGTTTCATCCCTCGAAACGTAACCCGGGAATCATAATCCCGGGCCGTTACATATATGAACTTGGGGTGGTATCCCCTCCACCAGAAGAGCGAGATCTTTTGGAGCTCCCACTACTTGCATTGCATCGATTGATTTTTTCCAAGTAATCGACACTCCACTTGGGCTCATCACGCAACACTTTCCATGCATGTTCTTCCC
Source organism: Persicaria tinctoria (assembly GCA_037127255.1). Taxonomy (NCBI): domain Eukaryota; kingdom Viridiplantae; phylum Streptophyta; class Magnoliopsida; order Caryophyllales; family Polygonaceae; genus Persicaria; species Persicaria tinctoria. Next base: position 66,519,735 of record JBANSL010000001.1, read on the forward strand.
CGAAATTCTTCACATCACTCTTAGAGGCATAGAGTTGATGTGCTCTCATGAGCACATCCTTATCCGACTCACCAGATGCTCGCATACGAGTTGCCTCCTGAAAACAACCAGCAAACTTAAAGACATTACAATTTAGTTTTTGCCACCTTGCCTTACATTTGGATATTTCTCTTTTCACTTGATGGGGTTTCTTGTACTCCTCATAGAAAGCTCCAATTCTAGCCCAAAATGGTTGCGAGTCTTGGTCTGTGTTGGTGATCGTGTCAGTGGAGATGTTAATGAAAGCGCTAACTAGAAGGTTGTCGTCTTCCACCCCCCGGTAGGCACGAGGACCACGAACTTCATCAACACCTTCCACAGCTTCACCACGACTACGGGCACCACCACGGTCTCCACCACGAGAACAACCTCGGCCACGAGAACCGCCACTAGCACCTGTTGGGGGGTCACCAACACTTGGTTGGGTGCTATATGTTGGGATGGACTGGGAGTGTTGTGCATATTCAATTCCAGAGGTGATTGGGGTCAAATTTTCTGTGTTTGAAGAGAGAACTTGAGAGTAGTATGCCAGATCATATTTAGAAGAAAGTGACATATTACCCAAGCTAGAAAAGAAGACATTTTCAGAAGGATTTTGGGATGGATCCATGGTAGGGAGATGTTGAAGGATTTGGGGATTTTCAGATGGTAAAGATGGAGAAATAGTGTGTGTTAGGTGATGGTAAATGTATGTATTTATAGCCAAAACTACTTATATCAACTTCCTCCTATTAACAATTATTTTTTTTAATAATTATGTATTTCATTTCTTGCATTATTTATTATTTCAAATTATTCCATATTTATAACTAAATTTTTCGGATTATATTGTGCATATTTATAATCAAAGAGAAATTATTTTAAAAAAAATATAGTCAAACATATTCAAAATTGGTGTCTACATGTAGATAAAAACGAATCTAGTATAGTGGTAATTTTTTTTTTAACATTTTCTCCCCCGAAATTATGATTTAATTTTGTAAAATATATCCCCCCCAGGAACAAATCCAGCCGTCCATCAAGAGGCCGCGTGTCACGCTCTGCCGCGCCCAGCCTGTCGGCCACTCCCACGCCGCCACGTGTCGTCGTCTGCGTCACCCCTTCTGACCACCACTCACACAGCGACACCTGTCCCCCTTTTGCTGAAAATTTCTGGCGCGCCTACTCTGCTCCCACGGTGTGGCCCACATTTAAACTCGTGGTATCGATACTTCCAACCCATCCCTCTAGCATCCCATGGACCACTATTCACATTTTTGTATATTAAATTCCCTAGCATCCCTGCTCTCTTTTTTACTGATAAAAGTGCCCTTAGGACTTATTCCGCTGCCTTTTGAGAATATCTTCATAATAAAATTAAGAATACGTGTTATTTAAGAATTGTGTCCCTTGAGCATGGTGACACAGGCGTGCAACTTTGTTAGTTGTTATCCTGTTCATTTGAAACACGTGTTGGATGGTGACGTTATGAAAAGAGGAAAGGTGAAATAGTGTATGAGATAATCATTTCAATTTATCATGGACAAAGTTGATTATCGCAGGAGTCACCTTCAATTTTTAGGTCGTTATAGCAAAGTTCATTTGCTATTCTAATCCCTTTAAAAAAAGCCAGAGCTTTAGTTAACAACAACTTGCTTCTCACATTGTTCATACCCTATGTAGAAGGGATGACTCGAGTCATTTCTAATGACGAAACCTATCGTGTTTTCGCACAATGGGAGGATGGACCTATCAAAATTGAGTTTGATTGCCCTTTTCGGTGGTCATTTTTGCATTCCTTCTACGTTAAACGACAATATATATGTTTCCTTCCATTAGGGGGTTTCGTCTTCTTCCTCCTGGAATTTCATTGCTATGTCCCAATTTTATTCTTGTTTATGTAGAAATAGCTCAATTTCTGAATTAGTTGTTTTTTCTATGATTGTCTAATACAATTTTGTTCCTAAAGAACCTTATACTTCACCATTTTGTAAGTTTGCTTCTTGGTTCTCCAAGTATGTCTACGTATAATATTTCTTCTCAAGGTTCTAAGCTAAGGTTGCTAAGGTTCCTTGTTGCAGTGGCAATGACCATTCTTTGTTTTTTGAAATTGTTGTCGAAACTAAATTATTAGGAGAGGTGCACGCGGCACGCCACATAAATTTATACACGAGCAGGACCGATCCTTTTTGTGCTAACGTTGATTTGGTAGGCAATCTTTTATAGCTTAGTCTCCACATGAAGTTCATTACTTTGGGAAATGTATCAGTTTTCCATATCCATACTCTTTTGTCTCTAGTTTCCTAGTTCTGATTTATGATGAAATTCACAACACTTGTTGTGGTGAACCACCCATGTATGTTTGGCTACCAATATAGTCAATCCTATATTTAATTTCCTAGTGTACGGGTACTAAAATCATCATTAGCTAGCTCTTTTGGGAGAACCTGTTGAAGCTTGCTTCCAATCCATTTCTTGTTGTCATCCTTGAACTCACATACTTTCTGGTTAGTATGTCCATCCACAGGTGGATTACATTTTTTAATAAAATGAAAGGGGTTACTTTTATCCATATGTTTTCCGGCTCTTGCTAGAATTTTCAAAAGTAATACTCCATCTGTTAATTAAAACTTGATGTTTTACTATTTAGACGTTTTTTTAGGTGTTAAAACTATATAAAATATTAAAAATTTTTTAAAAAAAAATTAATATTTTATATAGTTTTTATCATTCTAAAAAATCGTGCATGAATAGTAAACGACAAGTTTTAATTAACAAAGGAAGTATCATTTATGGAGTGTAATTTATATCTTTTGCTTTCTTAGGCCAATCCATCCCATATCTTGGATCTACAAATTTTATCATAATTTAGTAATTGTATTTTTTTTTAATTTTGATCTTTGTTCGAGAAAAACATTCTACTAATTTGATCAAGATTTTTATGCATGGTAGGTGAAAGCATGAAACTTTTCATCATAGAGTTTGGCTTAGATGATAAATTAATTAGATCTAATGAAAATTGAACGACCCTCTTGAGACAAAGAGTTTTCCCGCCACTTGCTAAGTTGGTTCCATGCCTTGCGATATCCTCAAAAGTTTATTTATTGAGTTGACCATTCACAGTAGGGCATCCTAGATATTTGTCAAGTGCTACTAAGTTTGGTATTTCCAAGATATTTTGGAATTCTAATTTCCTATGAGTCATAGCTTTCTTTGTCACTTGGAAATCAGATTTAGAGAATAAACTTTTTGGCCGAAGATTTGACAACATTCATCAATGATGCTTTTGATTTTGCTATAAGCTAAGGGTCTAGCTATCTTTCACAAAGTTCATAATGTCATCAGTGAATGCTAGAAAAGAAATTTTAAATGTTCTACAAGTGAATTGAAGTAGTTAACCCATCAAGTTTCTTTGATATCAAAAAATTGAGTAGTTGTTGTCTTTCCTTTGTAAAAAAGTGAAGTCGGGGCGACAAGTACAATCATGTTGTGGTCATGGTCCATGACCACAACATAATTATGTGTGGAATATAAGGCCAGATCCGGGAGATTCAAGCATTCTGGACTATTTCAATGGGACGTTGAATGTGATATATATTCGAGAAGCCTTAACTTAATCTTGGTGTTTTTAAGCCTGAAACAAAATCATTGGGCCAAAATCGAGAACAACCATATCATCAGAGAGCTCCGATTGCCTGACCACTTCAAGCGGATCACTAACATGGTCCTCGTCTTGATTAACGCCTATGACACTACCCAAACTGGAAGGTGGTTTATTTTTAAGAAAAGAAAAAAAAATACTTGCACATTTTAGATATCTTGAGTGAATTATTTTTGCTTAAAAAAACATCATTTGTTATTATGTGCATCTTCTTATTCTTATTGTCTTCACATGCAATCAATCAGTGATTCAGTATACATATTCAGAATTCATTATATGCACACGATTAACATTAACACCATAACAATCCGAAATTCAATGGACTTCAATTCATATGGGCTGGACAACTCCAGTGGCCCAAATAAACGCCCAAAATGGTAATTTTCGTTAAGGGTAAACCGCAGAAAACCACCCCTAAAATATGTAATATTGCTCAAAACCACCCCTTACATGGATAATTATCGAAAACCACCCGTTAAAGTGATTTTGGTTGTGAAAAGCCACCCTTGGCACTCTTCCGTCACAGAACTGTCAAACTTGTCCCCACATTTCATTTTTTATTTGTTTTCTTTTGAATATATTGAGATTTCTTTATATTTGAAAATGATAAAGCATACTTAATGATTTAAGAAATAAGACAATCAATTAAAGCCCCGTAAATCTTTTGAAGAACATCAATTTGCTTATTACAGTCAAATAAAAGACAGGAAGCCCCGTAAATCTTTTGAAGAACATCAATTTGCTTATTACAGTCAAATAAAAGACAGGAAGAAGATGAAGTACAAACCCAACAGATGATCTCTGAATTTGGGCAAATCCCCTATTTGAAATACTCACACAATAGGTAATCAAAGAAGATTAAGAACAAACCCAAAGCTGAATCTTCTTCCAAAACCAAAAAAAAAAACATGAAATTGGGGCAAATCCCCTATTTGAAATACTCACACAAGGGGTACCTACCGTCTACCGAGAGGGGGAAAACATGAAATTGGGGATTCACAACCCATAATTGGAGAAACCAAGTACCAAACCTCATTGGGTTGAATTTGAAAGGAAGAGGAAGGTTCATATTCATCCGCTGAAGAGTTTTTAGCTTTTTTACTTTAGTTTCTCGCGCTCGACTTCGGAGAGAGAGGGGGGACATACCAAGAAAATGAAATGTTGGAATTCCAAGAACATCTAATGGATCTGAAATTTCTTGGAGTTGATTTCTATTGCTGATTAAGGTTAGATCTCTGAAAGAGCCGAATCGACCCCTATAAGATCCCACACAACCACCATCCCTTCTCCGCCGCCGACCGCTCCGAGCTCTACCTTATCCTTGAAGAACGCTTCGACCTTCACCCAGATCCCCATCGAAAATCAAAGCCTCGAGGTTTGGGCATGAAATCGCAGAGATCTAACACCAATCTATTTTTTTCCTAATGGATTTATCTTTTTCGTCGCCTTGTGTATTCAATATTCAACCCTTGCCTTATTTTTGATCTGTGTATGAACAACCAAACAGGTAAATCTCCAGCTTCTTTGTTTTTGGATAAATCTTCCCTTTTGCTTTTATTCCTTTCAACTTTCATAGGTTAATTTGATTATACTATATTAAAATAGGGGTAATTTTGTAATTTCGTAGATTTAACTGAAGTTTTTGACGGAAACCTGCAGAGGGTGGTTGACTGCTAACGGAACACTTGTAAGGGGTGGTTTTCGGTAATTATGCATGTAAGGGGTGGTTTTGAGCAATACGAGGTATTTAAGGGGAGGTTTTCTGCAGTTTACCCTTTCGTTAAATATTTCACACATACTTAAGAATCTATACTATAATAATCTATCTAGTATCTAGTATATATCTAGTATATCTAGTATCTATTTATCTATATAAAATATTAAAACAGAGGCATGCAACGACCTCTAGTGCGATTCACATACGTGAAATTTTCTGAATTAAAACGGGATTAGTTTTGCATACGTGTCACATTCTGACCCACATCAATTAATAAGTCAATATAGTTAGGTAAAAAAACTTATCTTTTTAGATCAATAATCTTTCCAATATAACCATATATTTTAATTAGATAAATATATCATACACGTACTTAGTTATTGTTGAAAACGGGTGATGATATCTTCACCGCTAATTTTTACTATTTCCACCACTAATCACCGCATAGGTATGCGGTGGTCTTAATCCACTTTTTCCCAGACCCACCGCATATACATGCGGTGGATCCGTTGACCGTATACAAACCCACTGCATAGGTATGCGGTGGGTTATGGCGACCGTATACATGCGGTCAATTTTTGGGCAATTGAAAACGGTTTATAGAAGTGGTCCAAAACCGTCGCCATAACCCACCGCATAGGTATGCGGTGGGTTAAAGCGACGGTTTTGGTCCGTTATGGCGACGGTTTTGAGTGTTATGGCGACGATTCAAACCCACCGTATACCTCTGCGGTGGGTTATAACGACGGTTTTGGACCGTTATGGCGACGGTTTTAGACTTTTATACTTCTCGACCCACCGCAATACTTTGCGGTGGGATCGTTGACTGTCATTAAACCCACCGCATACCTATGCGGTGATTAGCGGTGGAAATAATAAAAATTAGCGGTGGAGATATCGTTTCCGGTTGAAAACATATCCAATCTAACTAATCAAATATAATAATTGATGTGTATTGCAAATCACAAAGTGGAATTTAAAGGGGAAAACATTTATATTATTTTAATATAAATATTAAATATATAGATATGTATTTATCTATATATATTTATATATTTAATTCACTACATCTACACATTTACAATCCCGTTAGGGTTTCAAATCCTGCTCGTATGGGCGTGTACTAAGTTCCGTTTGGATATTGACTACATCCCTATAGGGGTTCTGGGTGCCTTTACTCATGCTTTTTGCGGCTTGGTTGGGCTGTCGGAGTCGGGATAGGTTGGGGTCGTGGTAGTGTGTATCGTGGCGTCTCCTCTACTCGGGTTGATTGCTTCCCTGGAGTTCGTCCTCATTGCCCACAGGATGATCAGGTCCTGGTACATCGCTGATCCACGGTTCAACTTCAGCGTGGGGCTTGGCTCCGTCCGTCGTCTTCGTCTGTCGTCTTAGTCCTTATCTAGTTTGGTCTTGATCTGCTTGGTTTCGCTTTTTTTTGTAGAGTTCGTTTGTTTGAGTTTGCATCGGTTTGTATTGTCGTATGGTTTGTTGACAATTTTCCTGTCTACCGGCTTAGCCGACCTTCGAGTTTCAGATATATATGTCTGAACTCGAATTCTTACCTAATAAAAAAAAAATTCTTAATTTAAGATAGTTATATTTAAAATCTTACCGGCCTCCATAATTTTATCTCAAGGTCTTGAAATGCTCTTTAGGTGTCTTGAGATGACTGCATCGTTCTTCCAAAAACAATCAGTTGAATGTAAATGCGAAAGTAATAAATAACGCTTGACTTGTTAACGAAGTTCGGCTCTAAACCAGCCTATGTCTCCGCAGGGTTATCCAACCCCTAGGATTCAAACAACTTTTATTTCTCTTTCCTTATGAGTCCTAGATACAACCTAGAAGAACTTCATCTATTCTATATCCCGAAGCCTACCTTGCTTATATCTAGTCAACCCAAGATACCGAGAAATAAAAGTCCCCTTTTCCACACCGAAGTGTGATACGTTTGAGTATATGATACTCTTAGTATAACATGGATTAACTTATACTATATAGCTCACGCTCTTCCTAACTCTAAAAAATATAAAGTGTTTACAATAGGAGGGAAAAGAAGAACCGTAGAACAGCAGACGGCAATGAAAATTGGATGAGTGCTTCTGATTGCAGAGAAGGTTTGGTGAAATGTGTGTTCATGAGCATATCCTTCTTCCGTTTTCATAGTCTCGCGCCTCCTCTTTTGTTGCTGATCTCTTTTCGATAATCTCTCAACAGTCCAACGCCAATTTCAATTTTGAATAACTGGGAACGTTCTGGATTTTTGTTTTGGAGGAGCCGAGGAGCCTTCCTTCAAATCTTTTTCCAGATTTCAGGCAGCTGCTCAGATCTTCTTGTTGCTAAAATCTTGGCCGGTTTGAATTTAAAATCCTGCACTCAGATTAGTTCTTGAACACAGCAAGAATAATTTTGATACACAAAATATCTCTATCTAAATCCAATTAAACCTTTACCGAATATATGCAACTTGAAGAGATATAACTTGAAAAGATATAAACCAAAGTCTATCCGAATTTTAGATTTAAAAAAATATTTAAATCTAAACAAAATAGATCTAAGCAAAATATGTAATTTGCATAATAAAATATCCAATTTGTATTGAACTATAATACCTTATTCTTTGTCTTTCATCAACCTGCAAAATTAGTACTATAGCATATGTATTTCATCAAGAGAGTTATCATTTTCAATCTTTATTAGTGTAAATACATGCATGTGCTGATAAATACACATAAACGCTGACAAATGAATTTATCAGCAAATGTATACAACTGTCAACTTCCCTTTTTCAGCTTTGTCAGCACATCTTTTGAATATAGGTTGTCAGTTACTTTTCATGGTTTTTCAGCTTCTCTTTTCAATCTTTATGGCAAATACGCATATAAGATGCCATTTGTTTTCATATTCATTCAAAGAAATATGGTGAGACAAGGGAATATATATAAAAATGCTGATAAATGCGTTCATAAATAAATAAATATATATATGCTGACAAACGAATTTATTAGAAAATATGTGCTGATATTATTATGACAAACGATATACAATCGAAATTGTTGTGCAAAATTGAAAGATAATTGAGCGAAATTGTGAAGCGGATATTCGCCAGCGAAATTGGAGCTTGCTGGATTAGAAACCCGCAAAGATCTGAATTGAGAAAAGCAGACAACAGGTAGGGGGTGCTCGGTGTACATTTAACTAATAAATCTTGAATGGTAAAAATTTAACTAATTTAATCTTATTATATAAATAATTACTTTTTTTCTCCCTTATTCTATATCCTTAAAGCCTTAAAGTATAAGTTAGGAAAAAAATATTTTAATCAAATGGCATTGACATAACATGCCTAATTTTGATTCCACCGGACATGAAGGCCGTCAAACCAGCAGTACTGCCCCCCAAAATAGGGAAAAGCCAGGGCATTAAAATTTAAAAATGCATTATAAAGAATTTCTACTTTAATTTATACGGAGTATATTGTCAACAAATAAAATAATTTCTAATTTATTCATCAGTGCATAGCTATAAAATTTTATATTTTGAATAAAAACTAGAGCGATTTTAGTACATGACCTTTTTTAAATATCCAATTAATCACCTAGCTCATAAATTAATTTAATTAGTTTGCCCTAGCCCCTTTCCCAATTGGGTGGGTTGGTCAATGGTCAACCGTTTGACCATTGACCGGTCAACGTTGACCAACCCATTTTGATGCCAACTTTTTTTTTTTTTTTGATGCCAACTTTTTTTTTTTTTAGTGATGCCATATTTTACCGTTTTGATGCCAAAATTTTACTATATTTTATTTTCACTTTGATGCCACTTTTTTATGTCAATTTTTTTATAATATTTTTTTTACCGTGATGACATATTTTTGATGATATTTTTTCAAAATAGTATTTTTGATGACATTTTTTTCTTTAATGTGATACAAATTTTTCAAAATGGCATCAATGGTCAACGTGACATTAGAGTAAACAAAAAATGTCATCAAAGTTTAAAAAAAGTGTCATCCAATAATTTAATTAGAAAAGTGGCATCAGATTGAAAATAAAATGTAATAAAATTTTGGCATCAAAACGGTAAAATATGACATCACAAAAAATGTCATCAATGTTTTAAAAAAGTGGCATGAAAAAAAAGTCATCCAATCATTTCATTAGAAAAGTGACAATAAGGTGACAATATTTTGATTCCACGTTTTAATCTCTTATGCCATCAATTATATAAAATTGTCACTACAAAATGTTGGCATCAAAACGGTAAAATATACCATCACAAAAAAAAAAAAAAAAAAAGTTGGCATAAAAATGGGTTGACCGGGTCAACGGTCAACGTTGACCGGTCAAGAGGGCTAAGCAATCTAAAAAAACAATTAATGGGCTAAACATACTAAAAAAACAATTAATGGACCTATCTAGCTAATCAAATATGCTAAAAAGGGCTTTTTCACCAAATTCCCTCTAAAAACTACTTACACTAATTTTATATTTTATTTTTTAATTTGTTAATTTTAATATTTTATAGAAATCGAAGAACTGCAGGTTAAGTGTTGCTAATCAATATATCGATCAAGCAATAATTCAAGCAGGCGGTGGGACTAAAAACTAGGCTGGAGTAATTAATAATTGATAATGAAACTAAAATTATTCAATACACAATATTTAAATGACAATAAAATAAATAAATAATGGATATAAATGATGTCCTTTAATTCAATACGCACATGGCGTGTTCCCTCCTTTTACCAAATTGGACAGTTTAATATGTTGCAGTTATACAGTTTGTATAGTATTCCTATAAAGATGATATATCATATACAATGGAAAACCTAATAAAATATAAATTATAGATACGAAGAATCTCAAAAATTGATATTTAAGTCAAATTACAGAGAAAGAGTGACATTAATTTAACAATTTATAATTGAAGGAATAAACCAACTGTGACAGCAAAGACTAATTATAACATTACAACAACGTACAACAACAACAACAAACACAAAACATATATGGTTTTTATTATTATTAATCAAACAAATACTAAAAAACTTAAAAAGAAGACCCCATAAATATATTTTTTAAAAAGGAAAAAACAATAAGCAAGCCACTAGACAGTATGAAAAGTTTATTGCTTGTTGTCCATTACAAATTAATGTCCGCAGATCTGCTATGGTATTCTTCAATATTTTATGTATATATTTACGGGGATTAAAATTACAAAAAAATAAAATAAAAAGATCACCACATAACAAATTTCAAGTACTGAAAAGCAAAAGATTAAAATATTTAGAAAAAAAGTCCACTTAATTCATAATTAAAACTTGAGGCACTTCTATGTAATGCAACTGCTCCAACTCGCCTCTTTGTTCAGCTTCTGTTCTTGCATTTCTCCATTGCTGAATATTGATGAAAAATAAAATAGCATCAAAATTTTGAAGAAAATTTGTAAGATAATATATATGTTTCAAAATACATTAAAATGCATGTAAAAAGTTTTGGAGTTGTTGGTTGGTGCATATATATATATACCAAGTCCAACTGCTTCAGAACCCTTCATTATACACAAACGCTTGCATGAATCCACAAACATCCTGCAATGAACAACATAAATATAACCTAATTAATATCGCTTTGTTTTTGTATATATAAGTTTTCCTCTTGGTTATTATTTGTTGTACTTAAATTTTGAGAAAAAGAACAAAAAAAACTTATATTTTTCTCTTGATTATTATTATTTGCTGTACTTAAATTTTGAGAACGTGAAGGAAAAACTTATTTAAATTTTCATATACACAAGTATTTCGATCTCTTGACTATTATTTGCCATAAATTTTGGTTTTGTGTTTATAATTATTTGGTTTAAATTTTAGAAAGGTAAAGGAAAAGGAAATTAATAAAGATACATGTTAAAATTTTTAATCATTATACTCTTCTCCCAATTTTTTATACAAAATTAATTTTATTTCTTCCACTTTCAATCACCCATACTCCTCTAATGATCATTACCCCTCCTACTTTATTTTTCATACAAAAAATAGCATTATTCTCTCAATTAGATATATTTTCCCGTATAAAATTTGTTTTCATTTCATTGTGAGCTCTGAGTTTTTCTCTCGATTACTAGCCGTGTACATAAATATGAAGAAAGAGAAGGAAAAACTTACTCCCAAGGAACATCGCCAACGAGCATCCAATCGCCGTCCTTGTCTTGGTAAGAAGGAACATACTCAGAGCTACTCAGAAGATCCATCAGCTTCCTCTCATTCATGAAGTCTATCATCCCTTGTGTCCCATTATTTCCTGCATCACCATTTTTTTCTTATATTTATTTTAACAATTTATAAGTTCAATATATAAACTTTTGATTAATTAGAATAAATATATATATATATAATTAAGATATTATGACGGTAATAAATTTAGATATAAAACGAATTGGAAAGAGGTGAAATAACTCATGCAACTTTTAATTATAGAGAAGAAATTAGGAAAAACATACCCATGGTGAAGGCACTGAACATGTTGCCCAAGGCATCAGAGAGCTGTTGGTAGCTCTTGTACATCTTCAAGTCCACCTTTCTGAGGTAAGGCGCTCCGTCGATGCTGACCTTGACAAACGCCGCTTTCTCAGCCACCGCCACCTCCTCTGTCCCACCGCTCTTTTGAGTTGCCATCGCATTCTTCCTGAATGACCTCACCGGGGGCCATCCCACCACTTGCGCCCTGCACGTACGTACGTACACCAATTCAATTTTATATATGAGATTGGTGCATGCTATATATATATATATATATATATATATATATATATATATATATATATATAATTATATAGCATTGTATCGGCTAAGTTTTGAGTAGTTACTTGGTCGGGGGTTTGACAACGGGGTCTTTGCTCGGTGGAGGGAGATCCCCGGTTGTTGGATCCTGATCACGGGTAAGCTTGAGCTTCAGATCGACAGTCTCTGAGAAGCCTCTCTTGGACGACTTTGAAGCCTGGTGCTCAGCCTTGGGCTTATCGGGTCCACCTGGGAGGCCCAGGCATAGCTCCGTCTCCTTGAGGTTAAGCTCTCCCCGCTCTATGACTGATGTCATTGAAAACCACTCGATCTTCGGATCTGCAGCCCTCGATATCGATCTCCTTACTTAAGCTTATATATATGTGTATGTGTGGTTTTTGGGAAGGGAGAAAAATTGAAGGAAGAATAGGTAGATGTATATGAGGTGTGTTTTATAGTAGCATATATGTATCATATAAAAAATACAAAATGATTTGGAGATGGGAATTGAAATTAGTTTAAAAATGGGAGGCAGCCGAGCCGACCAACGGTAGAGTGCCATGTGGAAGAATGTGGAGCGTTTGATCGATGTGGGTGGTGATGATGATTAAGATGATGATATGATTCAATCTACCTTAGCTAATTAAAGCTAGCTAGATTGATGGAACTGTGTTCATCAGCGAGGCCAGCTGCAAGAGAACGAGTGAATTAAATGAAATGATTAAGAAGGTGGGTCTGTGGCCCCGTTTCTTTGGTTTACCATGAAATTTCCCTCTTCATTCCATTATATTGTTTCCCAAAAATATATATATATCCTTACTACTATAAACGTGTGGGGAGATGTTGATCTGGATCGTTAGACTTAAAATTATCAACGGCCGGAAGTTGCTCTCAGATAGCCCAAATTTACTGAATCCTGATGGAGGATCTGAACCGTCCGATTGAGATGTTATAAAACTTTGGATGGCCCGGATTGCTTGCTGTGCTCTTTCCAACATTACCCTCAAGAGTTTGAATTTAAAAATGTTTATTTTTTTCTTTATGGGGGCGTTTCGTCCTTTCGTAAGTCTCTTTCCTTGACTTTGTTTCTCCTTCTCTTTCTTCTTCCAGTCTCGCCGTCTCTTCCAGTTTTCTCCAATGGTCGACGATACAATCCCGTGACCTGCGACTGGCGGCGATTTAGACTTCTCTTTTCTCATCGCGGTTGATTTTTCCGCCATTATTGCAACTATCGCCGCTCTTACCGATGCAATTGACGATTTCTCCCCTCCCATCAGAACATCTTCCTCGCCGACGTCGCCGTCATGGTAGAATTGTCGCCATTGTTGGAATTTGTTGCGATTGTCATTGCATTTCTCTCCGATTTTCGGCTTGCCTCCAAACCCTATGGTGCGTGCCTTGCTAATTTCTCGTTGATTATTATTCATTATTCATCTTGGCATGTAGATTCAATTCCAAATTAAGGCGCGACCTTTATCAAATGATTTTTGTTTCATCAAGCGCTAATTGCTGGGAAAATACATAAGGTTAGAGGTGAAATTTCGTGAAAGGATTGTCGAATCTAATGCCTTGTTCTAAAATTTTGAAGATAAAGCAACCACAAACCTAAAAAGAGTGGAATTTCCTTTCATATTTTGAACATGCTATTTGACCAATCTGATAGAAAGATGCATAAAGCAGAAACAGAAAACTCCCTATCGAATCTGCAAATTTTCTGGAAAATTGCTTTCCCTTTTACCCCCCCTCACTGTGCTCCATAAGTGGTTCAGTATCTTCACTTGATGAATTTTGATATCACATTTGATCAAGCAAGTTGAAATATGTCAATTATTTGCTAATTTCATTAACCGATTAAGGGGTATACAATACATTACATGCTTTTGCTGCAGATTTAACTAAAAAGGGCTGAACATTGGTATGTAGACATTAAAAAAGGTAGATATGTATAAGAACTGAAGATCCCTGCCCTATAGTATACCAAATAAACCAATGTTTTAATTGGTTCAGTTCTTTATTCTTCTTACAGACAGCAATACCCTTGATTAATAAGAACAACGTAAGCTTGTCTTCTTTCTTAATTAGTACATGTAGCCTGTTAAGGCTCTTAGTATGTGAAAATCATACACCATTCTGATTGCATCTGCTTTGCATTTTTGTTCATATCTTTTCCTTCTTGGACTTTTACAGCACTCGTCACTATAAAACAGCTATTACAGAAAAATGTCAAGTGCCGGAATATGTTAGAAAATGATCCTGGAGGTGGTTCAGTCTCAGGTTCTATTGTGGTATAGTCCCTAACTTGCATTCATCTCACTCCTGTTTTTGTAAGAAGATTATTGCTTTATACTCCGTATCTCATAATTTTGTTTTTCTTAATTATAAGAAAAAATATACAGTATATAGTTCTTTTCAGAGTTGATTGTTGATATAATATATTTAGACATCCTTTAATCTGTAAAAGACAATTTCAAGATGGATTTTGTATGAATGATTGAATAGCTGAAGCCAAAACAAGCCAAATCGAAAAAGAACACCCAACATTAACAACTGATGGTGCAAGAATGTTAACATTCTTTTCTGTATGAAACTCATGAATTTTCTTCCATCCAGCAAATAAATGTTTTCAGTGCTTAAAATTCTCTCTCTCAATTTCAAATTGGATAGCATGGTTGGGGCTTGATTCCAATGTCTCAGGTGAGCATCTTCCACGACCAACTCCAATCTCCTACTCCCCTCAAAGTGAATTTCTATCCTTTTTTCCCATAGAAACTCCAATCTCCTACTCCCCTCAAAGTGCGAATTACTTGCTTGAAATTTAGGGATTTTGCTCGTTTTGGTTACGCACAAAGGTTCGGCTAATCGGCTTAACTTAACATTTGATTGTTGAATTCCAAATATATAACCATCCATCTTGCCTTCATTAATCGATCTTCGGGGACTTAGGTTTATCTCTGAATTAGGAATTAGTTAAATTAGTTTATATCATTTCATTTGTAAAGGTTAAGGTTGTCCACGAATTGCAAGATTATCTCATATAGTTAAATTAGTTTATTTTTTAATTGGCATGGAGCAAAGTTTCTTTCTTCCTCAATTTTTTTTTCACCCTCTTACTGTAAAAATTGAAACTGCAGCTTACATTCCTAATCTCTATTCAATACTTTTTGCCTCAGATGGGGTTAGTTCTTGCATTCTTATTGTTCACTTTGACTTTCCATCAAGAAGACTTTAGTAGCTTTTAGCAATTTAGGATTTTGTGCAATGACCCAAATAGCCACACGTTCGAATTCAATTCTCAATCTTTACCTTTCTGATTTAATTTTTAATCTCTTTTAGCTTTTTTCCCCCAGGTCTTAATTGAGTTCCGGTACAATCTAATTTCATCTTCATCATGCTGGATTGAAATTTAGTATCCTTCTTCTGTCGTTGAATTCGAGTGCAACTTCATTTTGCCTTCATATTGCTGAATTCAAACTGCGCCCTTTTTTTCCTGCTATTGGAAATTGGAATTCCAGGTTTACTTCAAATTTTCTCTAACGTCGATACTCAACACAACCCGGCAACCAAAACCATCTCCTGTTACTGTGGAACTCCTCTCTTGCTTCGTTTTCCGTTCTCCACCTCCTGGCTGCTGCTTTGAGCATGGAGAAGATGGAAGGTTTCCGTCGTTCTCCAACCCCTTCCCACCGCCTTCCTCAATCCTCCCCTCATTGTCTTGCAGCCGACGGTTCCTCTCTCATTTGAACTCATCACTCACTGCCTTCTTCTCTTCCCTCATGGTCACCGTCTTCCGGCTTCATCGCTTTGCTACTCGCCTTTTCTATCAATTTCGTCGAGGCAATTATTATCGTGTAGGAGAAGCTTCGATCGAGTGGAATCAGCGAGCTTGCAATCTTCCTCAGGTGAAAGAAGTTTCCTATCTTTGATTTCATCTTTTCAGTTTGTCTTTAGGTTTTTCAAATTTTCATAAATCACCAAACTAATTTTGAATTCAGGGTTAATTTTTTTGAGTGATGAACAATTTCATAAATCACCAACTAATGCAATAATCAAGCAAAAATGTGTCTAGGGCTTTGCCCTCCACCCACCCACACATAAAATAGGAATATTCTGGAATTCAACGTTATTTTCATTAAAAAGTTCAGGGGGCCAAGTGAGAGTACTTGGATGTTAATTGACAGCCTTGAATGAGATAGTTTCATTATTTTTGCTAACTTGAATTCTACCTTCAATTAATGACATTGTTGTCTGTTGTTCCATAGACCTTAAATATGGTTTGAAACTAAAAGTTTCAAGTGTATTCCAATGAGAAATTCATTGAAGCAGTCGAATTTTATTATTGGAGTTGCACTGCATTGATTCTTAGTTTGACCAAAAGTTTTGTCATGAATCTCTGCTTTTGTCAATTAAACCATGCTAAGGAGAGCTATTTAATGCAGTGATTGAAGATTCTTTCTTCTGTTTTCTCTTTTACACTGTAGATTTTGACAATGGCACTCATTTGTTTCGTTACTTCTTCCTTTTAAACTGTTGTGAACACATGCTGTCGAATTCTTGCTTAGTTGAATGCATATCCGTAGTCTGTTAGTTTCCAATCTTTTTTTTTCCTGAACCACTACTTATCCATCTCTGACCTGGTTTTCTTAACTTCTGTATATCTCTTCAGGGCACTCCAGATCTGTTGCTATCATTATTGGCATTAGTTTGTTGTTTCGTGATGTACTTCACTATCTCAATGATGATCAGAAAGTGGCGAGCTTCTAGGTATTATTCTATTAAAAAAATTTACTTTCTTCAGTTTCTTGATCTTTAATAAGAATAAGGCATTATATTTGAAGGTGCAGTGGCTTTCCTACCAAAAGTTGGACACAATGTAATCATCTGAAATAGACTCGATTCCTTCTTTAGTAAACACAAATGTGAAGTACCCCATTACTACTCTTATTGCTGTTTTATCTCATCTGTAGGTCTGATTTTTTTTTCTTTTCCCGACTGTTATTCAAGAATTGTTGAATTACTTCAAGATTTAAGGACCTGGAGTAAATTACACAATCAAATGCCATAAGAAAGGGTTTCTATTATTTAATTCATTTCCTTTTGACAGCAAAATTTCATGCATGCGTTTTTTCCCCTGAATTCTTCTTATGTGATGAATCATATACTGTTCCTGACTTGTATCTCTTTTTGTGTCAGGTTTGTGAAATTAACCTAAGTAGCACTATACAATTTGATTCCCTATCTCCATTTATTGATGAAATCAAGAAACGGGAAAAACAAAGGGAGCAACTTGCTAAGAAGGTTTTGAGCTTTATATATGCCATTTTTTATTTTTATTTTGCTCCTTTTACCTCATTTTTTTTTGCTTTCTGTGATATCAAGTATACTTCATCCGGAACATATATTTTAATTATATTTCGTATTTATACTCTCTGTTTGATGGCTATATTTTAAGCTTGCTTTTTGCTGCATTTTATTTATTTCTTTGATGCATTTCATTTTTTACATATACATTCTGCAGTTTAAGCACATGATGTAATTAGAAAAAAAAAAAATACCCATATCATATTTTACCAAATTAAAGCAATTTGAAGGCCATAGATTTAGTTCATAGGTTTGTCATTAGGTTATTTATAGTTCATCATGGCATGTGCGCACACTTAAAGACACATTTCCTCATAAATGGAGCCATCAAGTAAACCCAGAGTCAATATATCCTACATCCCTATCTTTTTCTTCATTGCTTTCCAATGTGCTTTCATGGGTATTTTTTCGTAGTCCATAAATAGTGCGTATCATTTTTTTTTTTACTATTTTGGCGTGCTTTTCTATATTATTTTAAATGCATCAAAGTGGAAAATATTTTCTAATTTGGCATAGATCTTAATGAAGATTTCTTGAAAATTTGGCTTCAGGAGAAATTTTACTTTCAAGCATTAAAGGTTCTGCATATGCTTCAACAGATACTCTACATGCATGGCATGATTAGTCGATTTAATCCTAATAAAGTTCCTATAACATTTGGTTTCTCTGTAGGACTTGTCTTCAGCCCTGACTATACACCTCTGGTTTGTTTGATAAGAAGCTCTCAAGTGTGTGCAAATTACCATCATGGAGATTGCCAAATGACATGAGTTCGGTCTGCATATTTTTTTATTTTTTTATTTTTGTGGGAGTTCTTATTATGCTTTTGCTTTTATATTTCCGCTCTTGTCTTCATTTTATCACATTGATAAATCACGACTCCTTATTATCTTATTATTCTTGGTTATTCTTGGTAGAGTGAGACAGAGAAATGGGATGTTCTATTAAGCTTAATTATCTATCGATTATGCTTTGATTTGCTATCTTTCATCTCAATCTGCTTTAGTTGTCTTTTGATCTAGGGGACACATCAGGTTACTGCAATTATGATATTTAAGCTTGATTTTTTTAAAATTTTAAGTCCTGCAAATTATGTTTTATATTCCATGAACATAAATGCAAGTTTCAGCCACAGGTTCTAGCATACAACGATGCGTATTCTAGATCTTACTACTTGCATTGATGATGAATTCTCGAGAAATTTAAACCATCAAAGCTCAAAGATCAGGTTCAGATCCAGGGTTGATTCAGATTTGTGGTTTCTTGTAGATGCGACAAATTTAAACCTTGATCAGATTACATGAAGGATCAGGGAGGATATATTGCCATGTTGGAGATGATTTGCATTATGAAATTTATAATGCCTATGGTTCATCAGAGAAGGTAAGACCGGTGAAAGACAAGTGGCTTAGATTTTACTTGTTGTCTTTGATTTGGAAACTGAATTGGGCTCTTATTTCTGTAGGACAAGTTGGATTTGTGCTACCCTGAGAGAACATGCCTAATGGTGTAGGTGGTCTTGCTCTTGTATGTTAGCTTAATCAATGCCATGATGTAAGTGGTCTTCAAAGTTCTTCTCTCCTGGTTTGAAAGTAATTAATAAGTTTCTAATAGCTGTTTTATAATTCCTTATTTAATCTACCTTGTATTCATACAAAATACTATAGATAAAAGTTTTAAGCCTTTCAAAAGGGTCCAAATATAAGAAAAAGAAGAAGGAATTTTTCAGTTTATTTTGATTTTTGAATTACATTAGAAGATATAATCCTTGGTTCAACCTCTTTCTTCCTTATATTAGTTTCAGATCAATTCTTTTTCGACCAATACTTTTGATAATAAGGTTACGTTTTGTCTTATTTTGTGATTGTTTGCTGCAGGTGGGTTATTCCTTGTTTTTTCTTCTCGCTCCTGGATCCAGGTAACCCTTTCTTTCCTTCAATTCAATTCTTACCGATCTTTTTTTTTTCAGGTTCTTGAGAGATTTCTTAGCAAAAGCAAGGACACTGAAAAGCTAAATGATTTGGTGGAGAGCTTGAGATGTGACAATGGATAAATTCATCATTCTCAAAGGTAACAAATTGAGCTCAAGGGTTATTTGGATTTCCTATTGGACGAATAGCTAAGAACGCAATGTAATGAACTGCTGACCTTTGACAGGCAACCTGACATGTACGATTCGGCAAGCAGTTCAGAGTACAGTAATGGATCCACTAATGCAAGTGAGCAAATGGAACAAACTCAACCAGAGGTGTACACATTACATGACAATGCTGAAGAAGGGCCGCAAGCAATCGAGGCAAACAATGAAAATACGCAATGTACTTCAGATAACAAGATTATTGCTAGGGAAACCACCAATCAAGGATTCAAGGTTATTAAACTTCATCTTTATGAATCTGCTAAGTGATGACTTTTCTCGCTCCCAAAATCGCTTTTATAATTTCTGAAAGTGAAAGGAATCAATTCAGGATGTGTTGAAGGAGAGATGGATGAATGTTAATGACAAAGCTAGCTCTACTCTTCGAATAACTCAACTCTTCAGATCCTTTGCGGATGCAGTCCCCAGTCCACGATTTTCAGAAAGCGTAAGCTAGCTATCATCTCTTAAGTCTTACCTTCATCCTTAATCTACATATCATTCAAAGCGCCACAGATAATGTGTAGTTCTAGGCAAATACTCTTGGTAATCACATAATTCTATCTCCTTATGATCACTGGTTTTCCCATTTCAGGATCGGAGAGGCATTGCCTAATGCAAACGCTTGGGATCGATTCTTCAGCTCCTAGCAAAAGCACAAACCCTTCACAACCGCCACCTTGTAGAAGGGCCATTATCCATAGCCTATGAACAATACTCTCTCTATAGTATTTTGCTTTCTATTATGTCGAATGGATGTGCTTACCTATATTCTCCCGCTAATCTAGATTCACCAAGGGAAAGAGGTAGAAAATATCAGCGTGCAGTGGACGAAACTGGAATTACATCACAACAAAGGGACCTCACTTATGTATATGCACAAGCTCTTCATCAACAAATGTCAACTCCAAATTTCCCCTGTTACAAAACACAACAATGAAGGGAGAGGAGCCTAAAATCAAAGGATGCGCGCCCCATTTTACCTAGTATATATAATGCCTATGTTATTTTAGGAATTAAACCGTCCATTCATAGTTTCATACCATACGTGCTCTAAAGACCCGTTTGGTTGCACGCAAGTTAAGGGCAACAAAATTAAGTGAAAAGAAACGGATCGATATAGTCCATATATATATTTGTAACATTATACATGCATTAGTCGTCATACCCTCTTATCTTATTAATTAACAGCTCTATAGCTCATTTGGTGGATTAGGGAATTATCAATTATATATAGAGAGATATTCATTAATTTGAAACCTATCTATGGAGAAACAAAATAGGGTAAATGTGGGGGGTGTGGGGGGGGGGGGACTTATCTCTAGGGTTATTTTTTTTGTAAATGAATAGTACTGTAATATGAAAGTAGACTATATTTATTTATTTTCACTTTTTGTATTCATGGTTACAACGACTAAACGACCCTAAAACTATTCTTTCAGATAACATTTACCTTGAATAGTTTGATACTAGACATAAATAGTACTCCATTCGTACGTTTCTTGATGTGGTTAGCTACGTTTAGTGCAGTTTACGTGCTTTATTGATGATCGTGACCATGGGTGTGTGTGGTTGTATTTTTAACTACTAAAAAAGTAGTAGAAGTAGGTAGTTTAAATTATAAGTTGTGTATGGTAATTAATTTTAGCTAGTTTATAGTTAAAATTGGGGGTTAAAAAAAAAGCTTGTTTTTGAAGCTTATTTTGGGTTTTGGGGGTTTATTTGGTTTGAAAAGACAAGTATACCCCTAATAACAACCAAATAAACTCCACTTTTTACAAATAAACTGTTTTTCGTCCCATACAGAGTTTATATTTTTTCATAAAATTTTAACTACTTTTACCAACAGTTTATAAATTTTTACCCTGTTTATAATTTTAGTCGGTTTATTAACCCCGTCCCATACGAACCCCATGTTTATCCTTTTTGAAGAACTCTCGTCAATTTTTTTTATTGTTTTTTTTTTTAAACAAGTAACAATTCGAAATATTAACCATTTCGGGTTGATCAGTTGGAAAGGACTTGCGGATAGGGCCTCTGTTCGAATATATATATATTGCTTTGGATGGTCATTAGAGGTTTATCTCGTCGTTAACTTCAGGGTACATGAGATTAGTCGAGTGCTAGTAGCTAGTCTCGGATACTCATGTAAATTAACGGGCAAACCATCGTGATACAACTAAAAAGCAAATTAAACCAACCCACAATCTAATAACCAATTGATCAAACACGAAGAAAAAAATTAGCACTATGGACCACGCATAAATCCGGTTGAGCAAGGATGAAAAAATCAGCACAAGGAAGTGGTTAGTGAGTGCATGGGAAAGCTGACGTTTACACAATGTCTCACCATCGGAGATCGAGACGAAAATCAGAAATCCTCATTCAATTGGGCAATAGACGACTCTTGGACAAGTGTGGATCACACGACGTTTCCCCGTTCCAGATAAGGGATATTCAGCAATCACAAACACTGCCTTGATCAACCCAATCAATAGGGTCACAAGACTACTCCTTTTCTGAAACTAACCACCAGCCAACTAGTCAAGGGCCCACGAAACCAAAAAGTCAGTCAACTTAGAGCCAGAACATAGAATATAGGGTGAGAGTGTTTTCAATTTGGTGATATTAGTTCAAGATTATTCTTTAATAAAAAAAAAGAAGCCAAATAGGTGGGGGAATTAATATATATATATATATATATATATATATAGAGGATGGATTAATTGTGCACACACCTTAGGGTGTACTTTGTGCACAATTCTAAACCATTGATCGGGTGTGAATCGGGTGTTAATTTTTTAGACGTATGTGTCGAATTTTGGTTACTACTGGTAATGAGTTAGTAAATTATTTGGTGAAATCTGATTCATTATTCTCCAGAATACGGAGTCTTTGGTTTGTAAACTACATAAAACAAAAAAATATTCAGTGAAATATGAGACATTATTCGGTGAAATAGGAAGCATTATTCGTATTAATTGTAAGTATTGTTTAGGGAGCATTATTCGGTGAAATATGAGACATTATTCGGTGAAATAGGAAGCATTATTACTTTCTCTGAAATTGATTGACAAAAAAAAAACAATAGTCGGTGGAATGCTACAAATTATTCAATGAAATTGATAATTTTTTATAAGAACTAAATGAAAAAAATAACAAAAAAATGTGACAAATTATTCAATGAAATTTGTAATTTTTGATATGAACTAAATGAAAAAAATAACAGAAAATTATTCGGTACCAAGTGAAACATTATTCGATAGAATTGTCAAATCTGTAAAATGAACTAAATCAGGTGGGTTTAATAAAAACATTTATTTTCCACCGAAAAAAAAACATTTTTTTCACAAATATTTTATATATATTTTTTTAAAAAAAAAACAAGAAAAAAAAAGCAAAGTGGAGGGTGGTAAACACGCACCAAGTGGTCTAGGTGGAAGAGATTGTTTTTTTTTGCAAGGTGGGTCCCACTATATTAAAAAGAAAAAAAAAGAAAAATCTCTTTTAATCTCGGCTTTCCATCTCCTCTTCATCAACGACTAATAATTGTGCACAATGTACACTATAAGGGTGTGCACTCTAGAACCACACCCTATATATATATATATATAATTTGCAAAATAGGCATTTTTTTGGACAAATTGCAAAATGGCCACGTTTTTTGACAAATTAGCAAGATGACCACTATATATACTTATTTTCGCTTTGTACGGACATTTTTTCCTGTTCCTCGGAAATCCGAATCCCTCTTCTTCCGAACTCTCTCTTTGCGCCTTCGTCGGTTCTTCGTCTCTTTTA
This sequence comes from Persicaria tinctoria, assembly GCA_037127255.1. Lineage (NCBI taxonomy): Eukaryota > Viridiplantae > Streptophyta > Magnoliopsida > Caryophyllales > Polygonaceae > Persicaria > Persicaria tinctoria. Next base: position 66,543,208 of record JBANSL010000001.1, read on the forward strand.
TTCCGTTTTGTTCGGTGGCGGTGGCGGCGCATCCCTCCGATTCACTCACCGCCTGACAGATCTTCGTATCTCGCCTCCGCTTCGCTCTCTTCCACGGTCGAAGACTCTCTTCTCCTTCTTCTCCGATCTATATCTAGATCTACAACAGAGTCAGAAGAAGACAACGATGAGCAAGATCTGGCCTCCAATCTCTCCATGGATGTTCGTTGAAGATCTAGGGTTCAGATTCGGGGCTTTTGATATTCAAGCCTCCTGATTTGCAATCGCAAGTTCTCCAATTAATTGTGCTTGATGGCTCGCCTTCCTTCTCCTCGGCGTCCATCAACTCGACGCCTCCATCAACTCGATCAACTCGGCGCATCCACCCGATCTCCCTCTCAAATCTGCGAGCCCTCCATCATCTGCGAATCCTGTCTCGGCGACAACCCCTACGTTCGCATGGTAACTTATTCCTCCCTCCTATTTGCGATTCGGAGTTGTGTTCTCATGGCAGCGTCTTCTTCGTGCACCTGTCTCTCCTTTCTTCTCATTTGTTTTCAGTTGGAGAAAGTTTTGATTTTGAGCATTGGATTGTTTGTGAGCACTTGATTTTGAGCACCTGTCTCTCCTTTCTTCACCGCAGTGCCTTCTTCACCGACTCACCTCCTGCCCCTCTTCAGTCTTCATCCACCGCAGTTCCTCTTTAATTGTGTTTGTGTGTGAAAAAAGTTATGATTTTGAGCACTGAATTTTAGGTTTTTTTATTTATTGACAGGGACTTTAACAAAGTTCTTGATGCGTATGAGAGGGGGGTAGAAGTTCTACATGTGCACAAGGAGAGGACCGTCGTCTGAAGCTTTGTATTCAGAGCAATTGATTCCGTTTTATACTTACAAAGTAAGCTTCTTCTCACATAAACTAAACTTCGGCAAACATGATCATTCTATAAGGATTCATGTGACTAGAATCATAGTGATTGTCTGTTTGTATTGAGTTGTATTTTACTGCCAACTTATGATTTGGATGAAGTTATGCAGCTGCGACATCCAATTCGTTAGCCTCTCTTTCTCTAGTTAAGCTCTCAAATGAAGAAAATAGGTGTTATCTCGTACAGGTTTTTCAAATGATCACTTATTTATTGTTATTGAAAAGGTTAACCTATGGTCTTTCAAATGATCACTCATTGTTCTCCAGTTGATGTGCGGTTATTTTTATCGAAAAGGTTGTTGTTCATGGTGGTTTTATTCAGCAGGCGAAAGTGAAGCTCATTGGTCAAGATTGTCTGCATTTCCGAGGGGTGATAACAGAAATGGTTTCATCAAAGTCAAGGTGCGCGCGATTTTGATATTATTTTGAATCTAGCTATATCCTTGACTGGATGTTTTTTGAGATTCACTGGATTACTGAACCAATAATGACAAGAACAACAACTTCATACTAGATAAATCATCAATAGCTTTTGTATAACTTAATTGCTTCAACTTTAAATTGTATAGGGATTGCTTAAATGTTGATTTCGCATTTTATCCCAAGGTGCTAAATCTGCAAATCCCTTGCGTTTTTTTTTGGGGAGTAAGGAGTTCATGTGAATTGGTTATCGACATATTGTATGCAAAAAAGTAAGAAACCTTGATCACTAGTGCTATTTTGTTGTTGGTACTAGAATTAATCTAGGCATTAGGGTTATTTTCCAAGTTCATGGGTTAATATTTACCTGTCTTACAAATATTCTATTGATAAGTACATTACTTAGTTGATTTTGTGTTTTCACTCTACCTTTACCAGAGGCCAATTATATTGGCGTTTATATGCTATTGCTTTAAATCAATTTAATGAATCAAAAGAAAGCAAGACATCTTGTCAAACTTTCACATTGCTGTGTTTATTTTTGTTCTAATCACATTGATGTTCATGATAATAATAATTGGCAATGAAGCTTTTCATAATAATAAGATTGTTTGTATAAACTACATCTTTAAGTCCTTTTTTTTTTATATATAAACAAAAAATTGGTATATGCCTTCAAGCTCACTGCTCAGCCTCTTGGTTGCTCTGAACAAAGTCAATTTGATGGTAACATTACACATAAAATGGTCCCATAAATCATGATCCATATATAATTACATGATGCCAAGAAAATTATCCTACATGAAAAATAAATATTGAAATTGATTGCTTGTTGGTTTAGACATGAAACATTAATGGTTGTGTTCCTGATACGTTTGGAATCCCCGATCCTTCGCATGTGGGCTTCAGATCAAGAACCACGCCGTATATTTGCTTCGATCTTGCAATGCTCTTTGATATCTCCTGATTTGGAACCATTAAAACGAGTAATTAGAATTCTGATTTAGCGACAGAATTTATACTTGGAAATTTCAGCAACTTGAGAACAAAGAAATAGCGACAGAAAGACAAGGGACAGAGAGAGAGAGAAACGAGGGCTGGAGCGCGCGCGGGTTCCTGGCACACAGGCCTTCGACCTCAGGGTGTGCGGGTGCGAGAGCGCGGGACAACTCTCGCTGGGAGCGAAGGTGCTGACGAACGGGGATGCGCGGCTGCGAGGGCGAGCGAGGGCAAGCGGGTGCGCGCGGGGAGTGCCGAGGACGCCTGGGCATCTGCGTGCGCGCTGGGGATGCCTTCCGCGCTCGCTGGGAGCGGATCTGGCCGCGGATGTCGCCAAGTGCACCTTTCCTTGTTGCGACAGAATCTATTCTTGTTGGGTTGTGTTTGGCTTAGGGTTTCCGATTGAATCAAGGTGATGGTGTGTTTTGTGATGGCCGAATATAACATAGAACACAAGAGCTTTGGGATTGATAATCGAAGAACCCTTAATCCATAAAGGGTTTCTTCAATTCTATTTCAATCTGATTAATTCAAAGTGCATAAACATGAATATATAGAAAAACTATGAGAGATCTAACCAATCCTTCCTTGCAAAGGAAAGGGGTTTGGATAGATTAATTCTATCTAAAGATAAATGAAATAACTTTAAGATAAATAAATCCTAAGAAGATAGATATTTAATAACTTGGTGGCTAAGTAATATATCTAGAAGAGATATAATTAATTTCCACCTTATTTAACTAATTGCATAAAATAACAAATTAATTAAATAACTAATGTAACTCGGCCCATAAGAGATCACTCGGCCAAGCCCAATACTCCACTCGACATTCCCTTGATCCACTCGGCCGAGTGCTTCCATGGAGATGCCGAGTCATGGTAAGTCACGGGGGATGCTGACGAGTCTTCATGAGCTCTGAGTGTGGACGCAAGCTCACTTCCGGTGCTGATGGTGTCACCTTGAGCCAAGTGATCCAAGGTGGCCTGAACCCTTGCTCTAACGTTCCATGGTGACAGGGCCATCAAATGGAACCTTCATGTTGTCCTCAATGTCACCAGGAGTCATCGATAATTGCACGGCATCATTCTCCTCCACTTGACTTCGATTTGTCCTCAAATCGTCATCAGAGTCATCGTCAGGCACGAACAAGGATAGATCGGCGACGTTGAATGTAGAATTGACGCTGTACTTATCGGCAGGGAGATCCAACTTGTATGCATTAGGACCCATCTTCTGAACCACTCTGAATGGTCCATCTCCCCTGGGGTCCAGCTTAGATTTCCGTTTTTGCGGAAACCTTTCCTTCCTGAGATGCAGCTAGACCAGATCACCAACGTTGAACTGCACATCCTTGCGATGCTTGTCCTTCCTGGCCTTGTATTGCGCAGTCTTCCTCTCCAGCTGTGCTTTGGTACGGTCATGCAAGCGTTTGATGAAGTCCACTTGCTTAGCTGCATCCACGCTCTCCTTTTCCTTGTATGGCCGAGGTAGCATATCCACTGGAGTGAGTGGATTTCGGCCATAGACTACTTCGAAGGGGGTCATCTTTGTTGCAGAGTGCCTAGACCTGTTATATGCAAATTCTACAAATGGTAGGCAGTCTTCCCACCTCCGGAGGTTAGTTCGCAGCATGACTCTAAGGAGAGCCCCAAGAGTTCTATTTGTGACCTCAGTTTGGCCATCAATTTGTGGGTGACAAGAAGTAGAAAATAGCAATTTTGTACCCAATTTAGACCATAGAGTTTTCCAAAAAGAGCTTAAAAATTTAGGATCACGGTCAGAAACTATAGATAATGGCAATCCATGTAAGCGAACAACATCTTTGAAGAATAAATGAGCAACATGAATAGCATCATCAGTTTTATGACATGGGATAAAATGAGCCATTTTGGAAAATCTGTCTACAACAACAAATATGGAATCATGACCCTTAGAAGTTCTAGGCAATCCTACAATAAAATCCATAGAAACATCTTCCCAGGGTGCATTAGCAATAGGCAAAGGTTGATATAGACCATTAGCATTGGATTTCGATTTGGCTTTAGCACATGTAACACAACTTTTGACAAATCTCAGCACATAATTAGACATTTTAGGCCAAAAGTAATGTTCCTTTAGTCCAGCTAGAGTTTTTTCGAAACCTCCATGTCCCCTAGATTCATGAATTTCTTGGGTTAACAATCGGCGAATAGAAGAAGATGGGATACAAAGCTTGCCCATCTTAACCAAATACCCATTATCAACAAAAAATGAATCAACTTCACCTTTGGACACACATTGAGCATATATAGTTTTAAAGAAACTATCAGAAGCATACAATTCCTTTATCAAAGCAAAACCCAAAACATGTGCATCCATGTGGTTTAAGAGGACATACCTGCGTGATAGCGCGTCAGCTACCACATTATCCTTTCCCCGTTTGTGGTGAACCACATAGGAAAAGGTCTCTATAAACTCCACCCATCGAGCAAGTCTCCTGCTGAGCACTGCTTGCCCTTTGAGATACTTTAGAGCTTCATGATCCGAATGAATCACAAACTCCTTAGGCCAGAGATAATGTTGCCAAGTTTGTAAGCAGCGAACTAGTGCAAATAGCTCCTTGTCGTAGGTAGAATAGTTGAGCTCAGCGGTGCCCAACTTTTCTCTGAAGTAGGCGATGGGACGCTTGTTCTGCAGCAGGACCCCTCCAATGCCAGTGCCAGAAGCGTCACACTCGAGCTCAAAAGGTTGAGCAAAGTCAGGTAACTGCAGCACTGGGGCGTGTATCAGGCGGTCCTTGAGGGCGTCGAAAGCCTTTTGATGTGAGTCAGACCAACGAAATGTCACATCTTTCTTCGTCAGCTCATGTAGGGGGGCGGCAATCAGGCTGAAGTCCTTGACAAAACGTCGATAGAAGCCAGCAAGGCCCAAAAATGAGCGGACATGGGTGGGTGTAGTCGGCCTGGCCCCCTCCTGAATAGCACGAATATTCTCCTCATCCACCTTCAATCCAGATGCAGTCACTACAAAACCAAGAAAAATGGTAGACTCGGATGCAAAAGAACACTTCTTTAAATTGGCATATAATTTCTCTTTCCTAAGACAATCAAAGACCAATTTTAAGTGACTTAAATGATCATGCATATTCTTACTATAGATTAAGATATCGTCAAAATAGACAACGACAAATTTTCCTAAGTGTCTTCTAAGCACATGGTTCATAAGCCTCATAAAAGTAGAAGGTGCATTTGTCAAACCAAAATGCATTACTAACCATTCATATAAGCCATACTTAGTTTTAAAAGCCGTTTTCCATTCATCACCCTGTTTCATCCTAATTTGATGATATCCACTTCTAAGGTCAATTTTAGAAAAAATAGCAGCACCATGAAGTTCATCAAGCATATCATCTACACGAGGAATAGGGTGGTGATACTTAACCGTTATTTGGTTGATTGCGCGGCAATCAACACACATGCGCCAGGAGCCATCCTTCTTTGGAACCAAAATGACATGCACGACACAGGGAGAAAGACTTTCTCGAACAAAGCCCTTGTTCATCAATTCTGTGACTTGGTGTTGCAGCTCCTTTGTTTCCTCAAGACTAACTCTATATGCGGCGCGATTAGGCAAGGCTGCTCCAGGCACAAAGTCAATCTGGTGCTCAATACCTCTAATAGGAGGCAAGCCTTGGGGTAGTTCAGCTGGAAGCACATCCAAATAATCCTGCAGAAGAGCAGCAATAGGTGCAGGAATATGACTCAATTCAACATTAAGTAATACCTGTTTCATGACCAGAAGAATATGAGGTCGATGAGCATTCCAGGTGATGGTCCCTTGCTGAGGGTGAGAGACCAAAGATCGACGTTCCAAAGAGCCCTTAACTGATGCAGAAGAGGGCTTAGATGACGTCGAATAGGGAGGAGAAGGCGGCAAGGGGGCTGCAGGGGCGGCGGCGGGCGCTGCTGCTGGGGCCGCGGGTGCGGCATGCTGGGCCGCGGGTGCGGCTTGTTCATCCGAGTTCCCTTTGAGCTTCTCCAATCTTTCAGCTTCTCTTTCGGCGTTCCTTTGTTGCTGCTTGCGAACCTGTTCCTTCAAAATAGTTTGTGGTGAAAGGGGTAGGAGAGTAACTCTCCTCCCGTCATAGGTGAAAGCATATGTATTTGCACGACCATCATGAAGGACATTACGATCATATAACCAAGGACGCCCTAACAATATATGACTACAATCCATGCGAGCAACCTCACATAATATTTTATCATGATATGTTCCAATAGAAAGGGAAACTAAACATTGTTTGGTGACCAATATATCAGAACCATCATCAGTAATGCCATTTAAACCATAGTGAGTAGCTCTAGGAGTAGTAGGTAAATGGAGGAAATTTACTACCTTTTCACTGATGAGATTGCAGCAACTCCCACCGTCGATGATAAGGCTTAAGGTAGCTTCGCGAACCAAGCATCTTGTGTGGAATATGTTCTCCCTTTGATCAGCCATGGGAGATTCCTGAATGTGTAGGACCCGTCGATTGATAATGCAAAGCACGTTGTCGTACTGTGAAGTATCAATCTCCTCAATAGGCTCAGTTGACTGGTCCTCCTCCACTTCACTCGAAATTACAAGATCCTCAGCAGTCTCCTGCTCGTAGTAATGGTCTCCCAAATCATTGAGAAGAACATTCCTTTTCTGGGGGCAATTGCGAGAGACATGCCCAGAACCACCACAAGTGAAGCAGCGGATATCTTTGTTACGATCTGTAGATGGTGCAGCAACTCTTCTAGTTTCCATCTGATAACCCTGTTGAGGTGAGTTGGAAACTCCCTTTTGCTGCATAGAAGGGTTAGAAGTAGAAGGTTTAGATTGACTGGAAGAGTTAAAGGGAACAAACCTGCGACCTTGAGAGGTCTGGTCAACTCGGTTCCGGTGTAGCCGAAGCTGCTGCTGCTGTTACTCATACATCAGCTGTGCTTTATGAGTCAAAGTGTTAATATCTCTACTGGAATGGATAGCTAAAGGATTTTTAATAGAAATATTAAAACCATCAAGAAATTGAGTACACAAAGCACGTTCAGTAAGATAAACATTAGCCTGATGGGAGAGTCGTTCCAGCTCATCCCTGTATTCATTAGGAGAGCGAGTCCCTTGGCGGCAGGTCGCCAATTGCATCCTCATGGACTCTGTGTATTCCTCAGGCACGTGTCTCTTTTTCAGGAGATAGCGAAGTTGTGGCCAAGTCTCAACAGGTTGCTTGTCCTGACGACGGCGCATCTCACGAGTGTGGAACCACCAGGTGCGAGCTTTACCTACTAAATGCAATATAACAACTTCCAACTTCTCTGTTTCCTCATAGCGTAAATGTTCAAACAGATAGTCAGTATGATTTTCCCAAACAAGATAAGCTTCAGGATCAGTATTACCATCAAAGGTTTCTAATTTAAGCTTAACATCTCGTCTTTGTATAGCTTGAGCATTATCAAATCTAGGATGACCAAAATTAGGAGGGGGTAAATCATCAAAGTTAGGATTTACCTCATGGTAAGCATCCTCCAGATGTGGCGTCTCATACAGATCATTGTTGCTGCGGCTGTCATCCCAGTTAGCGCGGGTATGAAACGGCTGTTGCTGCTGACGCTGAATGGGCCTCCCTTGCTGATGCCGTGGTGGAGCATGGTCACGGCGATCCTGGTGTCCGTTGAAGCCCGCTAGATGATCGTTGTCATTCTCTCCATTGAAAGGATTCGAAGTAGCAGACTTAAGTTGATAATGTAATTGACCAGAAGGGGGAGGGTTAACTGAACCAGAAGGGTTACCTGTAGGTGGGACATTACCTGAAGGAGGTGTAGGAGCCGTAGGTGGTGGGGGCGGCCTACCTCCAGAAGGAGGTGTAGATCCAGAAGCCTCCGCCTGTTTTGCCTCCTCCAATTGCCGCGCGACTGCCTGTTTGATGAGGTCAGAGTAAAAAACGCGGTCCTCTTGACGTTCGATAGCTCGACGATTTTCAGCCTCTGCCATTTCCTTACGCACAACCAGAGTAGTTTCTTGTACAGCAGAGCGAATAATGAACTACATATCAGAAGCAGAAATGCCAGTAAGTTGGGTAGGGGAAGGGTTGGGGTCGCTATCGTTCGACATGTTCCGACAATATCTTAAGAGCAACAAGTAAACGAAGCAAAGACCAGAAACCAAGTAATGCAAGCTCTAGTGATTCCTAAGAGTGATTCAAGTTTTAGAAATCAAAGAGCGAGAAAACAAGGCACAATATTCAAGCAATTCCCCTGGACACAGAATTTTGCAATATTGAAGACAGCAAGTAATAATCAAAATTGCAATTTAAATCAACCACAAGTCGGATATCAAGGATAGCAAGTATGAACAAGCGGCTTAATGTGGAGAAATAAGAGCTACAATGTGATGCTTGAATAATATGAATGTGTAATAAGCGAAATTAGCAATCACAAGGGCAATCAAGTGCACACACTCCGTCAACTATTATCCGACGGTTGCAACACGGTTCAGAGAAATAGGGGTGTGACCAAGGCTCCAGTGTCGGCACAACATAAAATCACACAAGTGAGGTTCTTTTGTAATGCTTAAAACCGATTAGATCATCTAACATGTAGCAATCAAAGACCTAACAAGGAAGAGTTACTAACTCAACAATGTAATGAAGGAATGCTTTTTTTTTTTTTTTTGAATTTATGCTCGGATTTTCTGTTTTTTTTTTTTATAACTAAGGACTAGCTGCTGTAAAGGAGGGCAGCAACCGAAAATTAAGAGCAAGAAAAAAAAGAAGCTACGATGATCTAAAAGTAAGCGAAAATAAAGAAAATAGGAAAAATAGGCTAGAAACTAGAGAAATTTGGGTTCTTTAGTGGTGCAAGTTCATATAATGCTTTTAATCCAAGAATCACAGTCATAGGCATGATATGTAGCAACTAGGAATAAAAGATCACAACTTGCAGTCAAGAACTCAATATCTTCGAAATTAAAGATCCAAACAAAGAACAACAAAAATAAAGTGCCAATTTTGATGGGTGAATAATAAAGATTCAACTTTTATGCAGCGGCTATGGTGAAAAATAAGGCACGAAAAAATAAATCACTCAAATAGAAATCAAGAGAGTAAAGAACTTGCATTAACCTGAAATCCGATACCACTTGATACGTTTGGAATCCCCGATCCTTCGCCTGTGGGCTTCAGAACAAGAACCACGCCGTATATTTGCTTCGATCTTGCAATGATCTTTGATATCTTTTGATTTGGAACAATTAAAACGAGTAATTAGAATTCTGATTTAGCGACAGAATTTATACTTGGAAATTTCAGCAACTTGAGAACAAAGAAATAGCGACAGAAAGACAAGGGACAACGAGAGAGAGAATCGAGGGCTGGAGCGCGCGTGGGTTCCTGGCACACAGGCCTTCGGCCTCAGGGTGTGCGGGTGCGGGAGCGCGGGACAACTCTCGCTGGGAGAGAAGGTGCTGGCGAACGGGGATGCGCGGCTGCGAGGGCGAGCGAGGGCAAGCGGGTGCGCGCGGGGAGTGCCGAGGACGCCTGGGCGTCTGCGTGCGTGCTGGAGATGCCTTCCGCGCTCGCTGGGAGCGAATCTGGCTGATGTGGTCTAAACCAACACAAGAATAGTGTAGCCTGAACCAACCTCGCAAGAATACGAGATCAATTGCAGTATACGGATATCGATCACGGGGATTATATATGTATCAATTGTTATCTAGAACTAATTAGCTAAGTCAAGAAAGAGGGATTTGATTTTCAACTAAACTAAGAAAAACAAGCAAAGATTATGAAGAAAATATATATGAGAAGTGATTCCGGGGTTAAAGGATTCCCATGACAATGCCACAACGAATTCAACCCGATATTCACTCGAACTTCATCTTCTTAATTTGTCAAATTGAAGGTAAATTATCTAAAGTCATCACTACTCAGCTGTCGCATGTTGTAGCAATTGTGTCTAAATTAACCGAATCTAGACCCTTTAAGCTCTTTATAGACCTTAGGAGAAAATCAATTAAACTTTCGCTGTCGCGTTCCGCCTAACCGATTCACACCTAAGAATCTACGATAATTTATTAATCCTCAAGAGTCCTCAACAATTGTTTAAATGTCACAATAACAATTGTCAACTTCTCAAGTTTAATCCTAGGGTTCCGATGAAACCAATCCTCCTTTCGACATCATGAATTTCATCTATTTATCCAATTTCAATTCGCAGCGGTAGCATCTTGAATCTAAAAAGGATTCTAATCGATGCACATCAATCAGGTTAAGCAACTAGGATCAAATCAATTCATAAAATTAAGACTAAGCTCGAGCAACCATCGAAATCAAACAATTCACGACATTGTCGGGTTCACCCTAACCCTAGAACGGAAAATTTAGCTAAGCATAATATAGAAAGCAATCGAATAAATTAAAGACATGCTTAAAATAAAATGCAAACCAGAAATCTCCGTCTTCAATCCAAAGTGTAATACCGAAAACAAAATAAACAAAACTAAACTAAACCCTAATCTAGCCGCCGAAGGGCTGTGCGGCAATGCTCCCAAGTCCGAACCAAGAGCCCCCCTCTATTCTGATTGATTAGGAAGAGTATATATATAAAGAAATTTGATAAATTACAATTTGGCCCAATAATTTAAGGAATTAAAATCTAACCCAACACCTAATTATAAATTCAGCCCATCAGATTCCAATTTACCAATTTCTGCACTTTGGCTTCCAAGTTCCGACTCAACCATTCTCGCTGCTTCGTATCAACTCTTGAATTTCCACAATATTAGTGCCAAAATACCTGAAATACATAAACACTCGGTGTAGACTCCGAAAATGCAAAATAAACTAAATAAAGTATAAAATATGATAAATATGCATGAAAATGATCTAAACTAATATGCAAATGCAACCCTAAAATATGACTAAATTAGATGTCATCAAATCACCCCATGTTTGAACCTTGCTTGTCCTCAAGCAAGAACAAGTGTAAAGATCTCACAAGAAAGATTTCGGTTTCTATCCAAGCAATGTGTTTTCTCATTTAGATCAAGACATTGGGTTCAAAACAAGACAAGCAAATCATACAAGAGACAAATTCAAGACATCAATTCTAAGACCTCACATAGGATAAATTTAGTGGAAACCTCTCACTCATGTGTTTAAGGTTAAATATTCCACTCAAGCTCAAATCTTGAAAACTCATCTACCATATGCTTGAATTAGCGTCCTAATTCTCCATCACTCGGACTATGCACAAAACATAAATCATGAGGTCTTTTCATGGGTTGTAACGGGGCCAAGGTAAGAAACAAAAGGTATGGATTCTTTAGCCATGTGGTGCTAAATCCGGGAAATAGGAGACTACTTCATAGACTTCAACCACAATTTGAACTTCTTTCCCACACGCATACCAAATTTCTCACAACAACCACATCACATAATCAAATCAACTCAGAACTCACAACTTTGAAAACACATTCCCTTTTCACAAACATTTCTCTAGTGATGAAGAGTTTTATTCACTTATTTTTTTTTCATCTTTTCCATTTTCTCTTTTTTTTTTCTTTTTTTTTTTAATTTCTTCATCACAAGAAAATTACATTTGAAGCACAAAATCCTCCACTCAATACATCAATCACTCAAAGCACATTATTCTCCGTTCTCCATTCAACTCAACCATAAATCTACTTCATCCTAATTCCCGGATAGGTAAATGAGGCTAAAATAGGCTTAAAGATAATCTTGTGGAGCTACAGATGAATAGGCAAATAGGCTCAATGGGCTTCAAGCAAAGGATGTAACTATGGGTAGAAAGGGAATAATAGGCTAACAAAATTGCCTCAATCATGTTTATGCAATGCACACAAGTCATACATGTGATCTCGAGAGGTTCTAACGCAAGTTCTGAAGATAGAGCAATCAAGCTGAGCAATTCACACAAAAAAGAAAGAGGACTCATGAATGTCAGTCCTAGGATCAGAAGCTCACGGCTTTTGTCTCAGAATCTCAATCTCAACCAGTCTCAAGCAATGATCAGTTTTTGAAAGAATTATAGCATAAACCCAATAATCTAAATAATCACAAGCTTTTTAACATGCCTTAGGGGATATCTTCAACCAATTTCAATCAAGGAAGTGACATGTTCTTCAAGAAGAGCAAGGAATTTTTAATAGCAAGGGTTCATCTCAAAACATCTATATGCAAATGCAATGCAATGTATGAAATGCACATGAAAAAGAAAAAAAAATGAAAAGAAACAAAAAATTATATGCAAAAACGGAGTTACACATGAGCTACATGTGAATTTCAAGTGAGTTACCCCCACCCCATGCTTAAAATCTTCTTTGTCCTCAAAGTAGAGAAAAAGAAAGAGTAAGGGAAGAGGAAACTCACTAAAGATTCAGGACAAATCGAGCAATTCAAGCAAGAGGTAGTAGTGCAAGTTGTATTGAACCATCCGTGATATTTAATTAAATTCTGGCAGCATCTCTGTTGTCATTTGGTCTGTACACAACACAAAGAACAAACGCAGACACAAGCCTAACAAATACAAATAATATCACACAGCAACCAGGATCCAATAATCACCAAAAATCAGCACAAAAACTCCTCAAAAACATCAACTCAGTAAAATCAGCCATCTAGATCATGCTCATCCATATTTTATGATTCAATTCATGAAAGATCGATATGGATAGAGAGAGCGTGAGATAAACAAAAGAACTCCAGGATAGACAAAGTGATAGAATTCACCAAGCCAAGTAGCAAACACTTCAAGCAATTAGTGTATATGACTAAACTTCAAGAGCTAAAGTGATCAATTTCAGCAATAAAGATAGTCAAACCACACTCTTAATTCATTCAAAAGCATAGTGCTAGCAAAAATATGTATGGTTAAATGCCTCATAGCACATATCAACAAACCACCAAGATCTTGAGACTAGAATAAACTCGGCTGATTACATATATAACAAGGAGATTTCAATCAGCCCATGGAGTAGAATATCACTTCAAAGTCTCAAAATCTAGCTAGGATTAACACAAGTCAAGTAAGATAAGTGAGGGAAAAAAAATAAGAGTAAAGAGACTCAAGACCAAACAGACTAAATAGAAGCATGGTGTGTTACAAGTAGTTTAGTCCAGGAGAATGATCAAGAGTCATGGGAATTGCAAAGCGTCTCTCCCCAAATCAAGCTTATCGCTAGTAACACCCCAATTTCAATTCATTCGTTCCGCCACAACACAATCAAACATAATGTCCCACTTCAATAACTCAGCGAATATAAGCTCCTAGATAGGCATTCAAGTTCCCATTCAACTCAGGCAATAAAAATCTCATGAATCCAGCACGAATTAAGCATAGAAGATAATAAAATCATCAATGTGAACTCAATCGACAACAACTCAACAAGTTCACAATTCAGATACTTTAAAGACTGAATTCACACTAATGCCAATCAAAAGAGGAAGGAAAAACGTATACCTGCACTTACAAGTGGAGTGGATGTTTGAGAATTCATCCGGGAGTAGCAGCTGGAATCACGACCAATCGAGAGCAGCAGTGGATCCTTCGAGCTTCGGGAGCGACTAGGGCTCCAGTGGTGAAGGCGGAGAGGAGCGAGAGAGATCTGGTGGAGGGTGCCGGGGCGACGGTGGCGGTTCCGCGCGAGAGAGGGCGGGAGGGGTGACTTTGGAAAGGCATCGGGAAGAGGGCGATGTGATGACGGTGCAGTATTCGCCGGAGATTTGAGGGCGATGATGGAGATTGGAAGAGAAACCGGTGAGGAGAAGGAGGGCGACGGGGCAAAGGTCGTGGGTTGCTGGTTGTCGGGTGGTCCTGGCGGTGGGTCCCCGGCAACGGCGCCAAAACTTGATGTGGTCTAAACCAACACAAGAATAGTGTAGCCTGAACCAACCTCGCAAGAATACGAGATCAATTGCAGTATACGGATATCGATCACTGGGATTATATATGTATCAATTGTTATCTAGAACTAATTAGCTAAGTCAAGAAAGAGGGATTTGATTTTCAACTAAACTAAGAAAAACAAGCAAAGATTATGAAGAAAATATATATGAGAAGTGATTCCGGGGTTAAAGGATTCCCACGACAATGCCACAACGAATTCAACCCGATATTCACTCGAACTTCATCTTCTTAATTTGTCAAATTGAAGGTAAATTATCTAAAGTCATCACTACTCAGCTGTCGCATGTTGTAGCAATTGTGTCTAAATTAACCGAATCTAGACCCTTTAAGCTCTTTATAGACCTTAGGAGAAAATCAATTAAACTTTCGTTGTCGCGTTCCGCCTAACCGATTCACACCTAAGAATCTACGATAATTTATTAATCCTCAAGAGTCCTCAACAATTGTTTAAATGTCACAATAACAATTGTCAACTTCTCAAGTTTAATCCTAGGGTTCCGATGAAACCAATCCTCCTTTCGACATCATGAATTTCATCTATTTATCCAATTTCAATTCGCAGCGGTAGCATCTTGAATCTAAAAAGGATTCTAATCGATGCACATCAATCAGGTTAAGCAACTAGGATCAAATCAATTCATAAAATTAAGACTAAGCTCGAGCAACCATCGAAATCAAACAATTCACGACATTGTCGGGTTCACCCTAACCCTAGAACGGAAAATTTAGTTAAGCATAATATAGAAAGCAATCGAATAAATTAAAGACATGCTTAAAATAAAATGCAAACCAGAAATCTCCGTCTTCAATCCAAAGTGTAATACCGAAAACAAAATAAACAAAACTAAACTAAACCCTAATCTAGCCGCCGAAGGGCTGTGCGGCAATGCTCCCAAGTCCGAACCAAGAGCCCCCCTCTATTCTGATTGATTAGGAAGAGTATATATATAAAGAAATTTGATAAATTACAATTCGGCCCAATAATTTAAGGAATTAAAATCTAACCCAACACCTAATTATAAATTCAGCCCATCAGATTCCAATTTACCAATTTCTGCACTTTGGCTTCCAAGTTCCGACTCAACCATTCTCGCTGCTTCGTATCAACTCTTGAATTTCCACAATATTAGTGCCAAAATACCTGAAATACATAAACACTCGGTGTAGACTCCGAAAATGCAAAATAAACTAAATAAAGTATAAAATATGATAAATATGCATGAAAATGATCTAAACTAATATGCAAATGCAACCCTAAAATATGACTAAAATGATCTAACTTTAAGATAAATAAATCCTAAGAAGATAGATATTTAATAACTTGGTGGTTAAGTAATATATCTAGAAGAGATATAATTAATTTCCACCTTATTTAACTAATTGCATAAAATAACAAATTAATTAAAAAACTAATGTAACTCGGCCCATAAGAGATCACTCGGCCAAGCCCAATACTCCACTCGACATTCCCTTGATCCACTCGGCCGAGTGCTTCCATGGAGATGCCGAGTCATGGTAAGTCACGGGGGATGCTGACGAGTCATCATGAGCTCTGAGTGTGGACGCAAGCTCACTTCCGGTGCTGATGGTGTCACCTTGAGCCAAGTGATCCAGGGTGGCCTGAACCCTTGCTCTAACGTTCCATGGTGACGGACAAGAAAGGCCTTAGTTGCATTTTGAATCTTCTTGGCCCTTGCACGAGTGACAGGGCCATCAAATGGAATCTTCATGTTGTCCTCAATGTCACCAGGAGTCATCGATAATTGCACGGCATCAGTTCCTATTCCAACTCCAGTTCTATTCCTTATACTTTCTGAAAGCTTGTTTGTTTTCGCACAATTGGTAATTTTTGGATGTAGTTTGTATGGAAATTAGAGCTTACGTGGAGCTGCTTTCAAGGTGGTGTGTAGCATTCAATTGGTGCTGCATTGGGGGCATTTCTTGCTGATGTTTTCTGTCGAAAATGTTGTCTTACTGCTGCATTAATGGCTATGTGTGATCCTGTAAGTATCTCCTTTAGTTAGTCATCAGCCAACTAAAAATGTTATATATGTGTGAGCCAGCAAGTTTACTAGCTTAAATCGGTAGAGCGTTGTGAAGCTTATTAGCTCAAATCCTATAGTGCATTTGGTCAAATGACATATATATTGGTAATAAATTTTCACCCATCTTGTTTTATTATTTTGTGAAGCCTATTAGCTCAAATCGGTAGAGCGTTGTGTACAAACACAAAGATACGGGTTCAAATCCCGTATAGGCTATCGTGTTGTTGGTTGTGTAAACTTTGGTTGAAGCATTGAGCCACTTGAATTGGAGACAAATAGAATGAAAATTGTTTCTTGGAGGTGCTGACACAAATAAAATAGACGTGTGCAACTCTAAACTGAATATGTGCAAATCTAAAATACAGTTGTGCAACTCTAAACTAAAGCTGTGCAACTCTAAAATACGGTTGTGCAACTCTAAGCTACAGTTGTGCAACTCTAAAAAAATGCTGACATGGAAAAAAAAGTGCTGACACAGAAAAAAGTGCAACTCTATACTAGACTTTGATCATATTTGCACAATTTACGGTTATATTTGCACATCGTACTCTTATATTTGCACGACAAAATGTTAAAAAAAAACTAGATTTGATTCATTTTGGCACAACTTACGGTTATATTTGCACAACATGCTCTTATTTTTGCTCAACAGTTCTTTATTTTTGCACAACAATCGAGACTTGTGAAATTGTGTCTCCACACAATCTTATTTTTTGTAAATATAATTTTATACTTTTTTAATATATTATTCCACAACACGGTCTTATTTTTTTGTCATCAATAGAGTAAAATTGCACAACATGGGGGATTGGTGAAATTTTGTTCAACATCATATTATTTTTGCTCAACAATAGGTTATTTTTGCACAACAATTGAGATTTGTGAAATTGTTCTCAACATGATTTTATTTTCTCTCAATATTATTTTAAGAGTTGCACGACTCTGTTGTAAGAGTTGCACGACTCTGTTTTAAGAGTTGCACGACTCTTGTTTTAAGAGTTGCACGACTCTTGTTTTAAGAGTTGCACGACTCTTTGTACGAGTTGCACAACTCTGTTTTAAGAGTTGCACGACTCTGTTGTAAGAGTTTCATGACTCTTGTTTTAAGATTTGCACGACTCTATCTGCACAACTCTGTTTTAAGAGTTGCACGACTCTGTTTTACGAGTTGCACGACTCTTGTTTTAAGAGTTGCATGACTCTTGTTTTAAAAGTTGCACGACTCTCTTGTAAGAGTTGCACAACTCTGTTGTAAGAGTTGCACGACTCTTGTTTTAATAGTTGCACAACTCTCTTGTAAGAGTTGCATGACTCTGTTTTAAGAGTTGCACGACTCTGTTTTAAGAGATGCACGACTCTGTTTTAAGAGTTGCACGACTCTATTGTAAGAGTTGCACGACTCTGTTTTTAGTGCTGACATCGTTTTTGTGTGTATTTTTAGTGCTGACATCGTTTTTATACATATTTTTTAGCGTTGACATCGTTTTAATGTATATTTTTATGTACAGAAATTTTCTCTGATTATAATTGCACAACATAAAATTAAATTTGCACAACAAAAAGTATTGAAACGAAAAAAAATATTATATTTGCACAACAAAATGTTATATTTGCACAACTTATGGTTAAATTTGCACAACGTACTCTTATATTTGCACGACAAATGTTTTAAAAAAAAACTAGACTTGGTCATATTTGCACAACTTACTCTTATTTTTGCTTAACAATAAGTTATTTTTTGCACAACAATCGATACTTGTGAAATTGTTCTCAACAAGATTTTATTTTCTCTCAATATTATTTTAAGACTTGCACGACTCTGTTGTAAGAATTGCACGAATCTGTTTTAAGAGTTGCATGACTCTGTTTTAAGAGTTGCACGACTCTGTTTTAAGAGTTGCACGACTCTGTTTTAAGAGTTGCACGACTCTGTTGTACGAGTTGCACGACTCTGTTTTACGAGTTGCACGACTCTATTTTAAGAGTTGCACGACTCTGTTGTAAGAGTTGCACGACTGTTGTTTTAAGAGTTGCACGACTCTATTTGCACAACTTACAGTTAAGTTTGCACAATATACTCTTATATTTGCACGACACAATGTACTCTTATATTTGCTCATCAATAGACTATGATTGCACAACATTGGGGATTGATGGAATTATGCTCAATATGTTCTTATTCTTGCTCAACAATAGATTATATGTTGCACAACAATTGAGACTATGATTGCACAACAATGAGATAATTTTCCCGTATCAACCAAGAGGCGTTGCTAATATCAAATGAACCCAGGTGGGTGATAACTCAATTCCATGTTCATACACGAGTAAATGCTAGCTAGAAATACATTGTCTTACACGAGTTGTTTGGTATGATAGCCACTCTGATATGAACTCCGACATGAAAAGAAATCTCTTCATTCACAGGATGACAGTGCTGGAAAGTTGCAACAGTGATTTTTCCGGGTGCAAGGCATGATAACTCCAGTTAGGCCTTAATTCGGATCACAAATGAACCTGTTGGGGGAAGAAATACAACAGTAACAGATTATGAATCATACAAACAAGACAAATGAACAGGAGACCAGTATAAAGCTTCCTGCATGCTGAAATCATAGATAGGCAAAGGATTCACTAAACGATTTGATAGTGAATGTGCACATTCAAACCAAATTAACTGTCAAAGAGACCAACTTCCTTGAGTGATACCTTTTAGCATAAAACTATTATAATAATGGTCCAATGATGGCCCTACTAAGCAACAATCTATTACTACAGTAAAACCTCAAACTGCCTACATAACTAGAAGTAAACTTTTTCTGCAGGAAACCATCTTGAAGAAAAAGAATAAATTGGTAGATACTCACAGGCAGGTAGACTCAAAATATCAGCCGAAACAACACAAGAAATTCCCAAGTTTGTAAGTACTCCTCTTATAATTCCACAGGGGAAGTAAAGATGCATACTTGCTACTTGTGCTGCCTTGTTGCCTACTGGAGACTCTGAATCATCTGAAGATGGTTCGACATTATCACTAGATGGACCAGTAGCTATATGTGAAAACCAACGAAAGTGGTCATCTTGCAGCACAAAGGTTCCCTGACAGATGAAATTACAAGCTTATCAATATCTGATCAATGTTGGGGTGGTGTTCCAAAGAAACAACTTCCTTTTAGACAAAAACAAACTGTCAACATATATATAATACTGAACCTACTCTATTGTTTGTCTTCAAGTTGTCAATCCGCTTCTTAAAGATCTCGGACCAGAAATCCTTGCATATAAACTTGATGGCTTCAAGATGATCAGTAAATCGCAGTCTATCCATCGTATATCTAATGAAAAAAGAAACCCTTATTTAAAGTATGCTTCATGTGCAAAAATAAAACACTTATTTAAAGTTTACATGTCCATCAACATTCATGGATGACTGTATTCAAACCTGTGGGATTGATCTTCTACAAATCCAAACATTAATGCACATATATAAAAATCAATTTAGCTACAAATCATTGGGATTCCTTAGAATTTACAGCAACATTCATTTTGTGTTCAGAAATGGTTAAATGCAAAAGAAATCAACATTTATCCATCAGTGTCCTAAATTGATCTATACCGGAATGATTTGGTTTCCCTTTCCCCTCAATATTCATCTCTTAATTTCACATATACTTAATTTCACACACTCAATTTCACACACTGTATACTCCATCCATCAATACTAAATCTCATCTCTTAATTTATAATGTAGCAAAAAAGTACATCCCACAATTATAAGTTCCTAATTATTCCCCTCAATATTCATCTCTTAATTTCACATATACTTAATTTCACACACTCAATTTCACACATTGTATACTCCATCCATCAATACTAAATCTCATCTCTTAATTTATAATGTAGCAAGAAAGTACATCTCACAATTATAAGTTCCTAATTGTTCCCTTCAAAGAACTTCATCTCTCCATGGTCATGTCTTAGAATTACCTAAATTGAACAATCTAGTTTCATTTCTCATTCTTAATAAGTTGCAATTAAAGAAAGAAATTAGAACCTGTTTCAAGTGGTAAGACAGCAACCACAGAATCAAACGTCTTTATCAGATATACAAGCGACGATTGATCCTTTGTGCGGAGACACAAACAAGAAGCAAATTCAGCAGAAGCAAAATATTCGGAACGAAACATCGGCTCGTAAAAATTGATCGACGGTGATCCTGCAAGCAAAGATCGAACACAAACAGTCGGAAGAAAAGTTCGATTTCCTTATTAATCGATCGAAGATCGATTGATAAGGAAGCCGGAGGGAGCTATGAGGAAAGCAATATATGGAGGGGCTCCGCTTCTTCCAATTGGACCAACCGCCGCCGCCAGCAGCGCTGGAATAGTCGTCGTTGTCTTGATCGGGGCCCTCCCGGAGCGGCGAGAGTGCCTCAGGGTGCCTCAAATGGTCGGCGACGCCGGGGAACGCCGTAGCGAGGCAGATGAGGATCGCATGGCTGCAAAGACGAACGTAGCGAGAGACTGCAGGTCGACCTGCTCGCTCCCGTCGCTCGTCCACACTCGTCCTCGCACAGAAACACCGTCCTTCGCTCCGGCCTCGCTCCAGGCCGGATCTGAGCAATCACGTGAATCAAAGGGAAGGGGGTTTATATTGCGGCCATTTCACTAATTTGTCCCAAAACGTGGCTATTTCGCAAATTTGGTCCCATTTCGTGGCCATTTTACAAATTGCCCTATATATATGCTAATTATTTGTAGGCCGGTAAATATATGGTTGATCTTAGGGGGTCGCAGAACTTGATGAATGCATTTGAAAACGAAAATTTTGATTTGATGGTTTTTTTTTTATTTAAATCCCCTTCATTCCTCCCCAAGGAGGCAAGGATAGTGAGGAAGGAGCGTATAAAGAAACAAAAAGGTCATGTATTATCAAGACTGCGATGCTAGTCCAAACCTTTGTGGGATTGATTTTCAATTTCTAATCTGCTGGCTCTGGTATCCATTTGGATAGTTTTTAAGATTAGGGGTGAAATCCCGTTTGGGATAGTGTTAGCTTTGCTAGAGAGGCACAAAAAGATCAAAACATCCTAACATTGAAATAAGTGCAGACAAATAAAACAAAAAGGGCATGTCTTCACCTCCACGAATCCACTTCAAGCAAAAAAAAAATAGCTGAAGAAGATCTCGCAAAAATTTGTATGCAACCTTAGATTTTTAGAGGGAGAGATATTTAATTTGCAAGCACGTCCTCTTTTGATCTCTACAACCCAAAGGAAGGATTTCGAGGTCCTGGAGGGAGGGGTGCAAATAGTTGGTATAGCTCCCATAGAGAGAAGTTTTGGTTCTCATTTGAAAACTATTTAATTTATTTATATTTGTTTCATCATCATCATCATCATAATCATTGATTATTATTATTATTATCATTATCATTATTATTAGTATTATTTTTTATTATTATAAACTCACTTCTATTAACAAATTACTATTTACAAGAAATTAGTGGGTAGCCGAGATACTATCTGGTCACCCACTTTAGCGATAATAAAGATAGAGGTAGAGGTTTCGGCTCTCTTCAAGGTAGAGGTAGAGGTTTCGAGAGGGATTGATGTACGTAGTATTATTATTATTATTATTATTATTATTATTATTATTATTATAAAGAAACCTATTACAAGAAATTAGTGGGCAACCAAGATACTATTTGGGCACCCACTCCCTTAGCGATAACAAAGCTAAGTCTAGTAAAGATATAAGTTGCAGCACGAGCCCCAGCCCCCAGCATCCTGAGATGCCGAGAATTTCTGAATCCGCTTCAGCAAAGCAACATCATACGTATCTAACTCTACCAATGAAATGAAGAGAAGGAGAAGGGTAGGAAACCATAACCAGCCACACTTATGCCGAGCAACATTAACAACAGCACGACCGGACACAAAGTCAGACATCCTAGACTGAGTCAAGGGGGAGGATCCCGTCGGATCTACACACACATCCCGCCCTCTGTCCTAAGAATAAAGGAGCAAATCCGCCGAACGAAGGGGCTTATCATGCCCATCAATCAAACCAATATCGACCTCCTTACCGGAAGAAATCCTAGACCTGTAGCAAATATCCAATAAGGTGTCACAAACGAGGTTATTGTTGTTATTATTATTATTATTATTATAGAATGTCAACTAGTAATTACATAAAATTGGATGGGAGCCGGCTAACAAGCTGAGCTCCGCAACCCTTCTGAATGCTAAAGGCAATTTTAGTCAAAACATGACACGTATCCCTACTGTACCCAGGCGGCCCTCTAGCAACCCCACATATCCGCTTGAGAAGTCCCATGGCCTCATCCCCTAAGTCACCAATAGTAGAAAAGGAAAACGGCAGAAAGTGATATCACTTGTCTCCACAAACCTTCTCATACTTTTTCCTTTTGTTTTAAGCAGCTACCCTGGCCACCTTACCCGGGATGAAGCCTGAAAGACCAGAGTTGCTAAAGATAGAAGTACCCGTGATGTCAACACAAGTGTCTCTGCCCTGGAACCAGTTGTAGAACAAAATATCAGCCGGACGGAGCTCCCCTCCCCTGTCATCAGTCATACCCGTAGACGCCTCTCTACACACAGAAATCCCATCCTTCAAACACTCATCATATAAAGCATCTCGCACCATATTATGACGGTGTTTAACACCAATATCAGCAGCACAAGCAAGGGCGTGATCCCACCACGAATCCAAAATGCCCTTATCACAAGCAGGACATTTGGCTCCAGCCTAGAACAACTCAATTCCAAGACGATACTTAATGATAGAACGAAAGGTGGCGGGGTTCATAACCTGACCAAGACTGGGTAAAGGGGCAGCATTTAGCCATTGTTGGGCCATAGGGAGTTTCAGGTTTGCAAACAGAGCTTCTTGCCTTCCAGTAAGAGCAAACTCCACCTTGAGGTGCTTGTCGACATTTTTGTAGTAACAACTAGCCAATTTCTTCATTAGACAGGGGGCTGGTTGTACCGCACAACAACCAGCCCCCTTCGAGGTAGAGGTAGAGGTTTCGGCTCCCAAAGGGATTGATGTACGTATTAGTGGTTTTAGCTTCCGGAGGGAGGAATTTCGTCTCTAAAGGGAGGGGTTTTGGCTCCCAAGAGGAGGGGCTTAGACTTCTAGGAAGAGGGGCTTCAACTTTCAACATCAGGGGTTTTGGCTCCCAACGAGAGGGCTTTTAAGCGGTGAATTCCGGATGGAGGGGAGGAATTTACGTTCATCGGGGAGGGGGGTGGAGGCGGAGAGGCGGTGGAGGAAGGGTTCAGGAAGAGGTGGCTATGGAAAGGGATGGGGATAGGGAGTTTGTCGTGGCGGGATGAGGGAGTGGGGGGAACGAGGAGAAGCGATAAGGTAGGGGTGGTTGTTGGTGAATGATGGTGTCAACAGAGGGAGAAAAGAAGGGGAGAGACGAGAATAAAAGTGGAGGACGAGGGGGAGGTGATGCAATGGGGGTGGGCGAAAAATGTTAGGAATAGGAGGAGAGGTAGCGGAAGAGGAGGGATATGTGATGGAGGACAAAGTCAAGCAGTAGGAGGGGAGCAAGCGAGGAGGAAAAGAACAACTTAGAATGGGTGAGAGAAGGTGACGATGGATGAGATATGGGACTAACAGTTAGCGGTGATGGAGGTAGGGCTTGAGGAAGATACAGGGATTGGGGGGGGGGGGGGGGGGGGAGGAGGCGGTGGATGAGGATGGATGAAATAGGCAGGGAGAAGAGGGCAACTCATAGGTGAAGAAAGACTGGGGTTCTAATAGATTGGGAAGCCTATTCTATGTAAGAGCCTCTTAGAGAATTGATTCTAATAGATTGGTACGAACCCATTAGGGATTGGACTGTACCTTTAGGAATTTGATTTTGAAAGATTGGAAAGAACTCTATCATCACCATCTCAAACAAGAACACAAGCGCAAAAAAACTAGCAAACTATAGCCAAGACCATTTCAATGAAACCAAAAACACACCAAATTACCTTAAATCAAAATCAAACTCACAAACCTAGAAAGACCAAGCAAATTCAAACCCATGACAATAACCACAAAGCAAAACAATCAGAAGTAAAAAACCAAATCAAGTTTAGAAACGAAGGAAGAAAAGTATCGAAAGGCCAACAAATGAAGACACATAAAATGGTAAAAAAAAACAAAGGTTAACAAACTAACAAAAATTAAAAAAAGAGGCCACCGGATATAAGCTAGATACTAAGAGATTAAAGCACAATTCACTCCAAATTTGTATTAAAACAAGCTTGTTTCCAAATAACACTAAATAGTTCAAGAAATCTATATTCCCAACAAGCAATCCCGAAATCATGCCACATAAGAAAAATCCCTAAAAAACAAATAACTTCACAAAATGGAAAAAGAGGTCAAACCCCAATTCCAATATCACAATCAACCTAATCCCATAACAAAAACCTCAGAACTGAACCCCAAATTCATGCAAACAACCCGAAATTCTCAAATTATACAATTTTAAAACCCTAGAAATTGGAGATATTTTTATAAAATTCTCACACCCATAGCAAATCCATCAAATCGCCAATGGAACTCAACAATAATATGTCAAATAATGAACAATAGAATAGAGTGAGGGGAGACTTACAGATTCTCAAAGAGCAACGGCTAACCAGGGGCAAAATCACAAATTTGAAGAACATTAGGAAGTTTTTTTTTTATCAGATGAACATTGGGAAGTTAGGGACACTTTATACAAGGGTTAGGGACAATGTCGTTGGGTTTAAGCAGGCCGGGACGACAATTGTGGTTGGCGAGTTGTTAGCGTCAGGGAGAGGCGGCACGGTGGTCAACAACGAGTACAGTTAGAAATGGGGCCTACATATCCAATTCACCCACTCCATATGCACCATTTTTGTGGGCGAAAACCCACAAAAAGCGGGTGACAGGTGGTTCGAGTGCAGGCTGAAGTGGGTGACACGGTGGGTATGGATGATGATTTTTCACAAAATACCCGCTCTAATAACCTACCCCATAACCTACTCCATTAACCCGCACCAATAATCACTCGATAAGTATCTAATAACCCAAATAAACATATGATTTTACTTTTCTACCCATTAAAAAGCCCTAAATTTCTTTATTTTGCTATCGAGCACTTCCTCACATTGATTGTATATTGTTTTTTTCTATTTGGGTTTATGTTCTTAGTAGATTTCGTAATCAATTTGAAAATTAGATAGTAGTTAATCAAAAAATGTTTCTATATTTTATTTATATTGTTATTAACTAATTCGAAAATGCTTCTGTATTGTGATCTTATTGAAGATATCCCGTCGTTTTTTAATTTTTAAGTTTATTTTTCACATATTGTTAAACTAAAACCCAAAATGTTTTTTATTTTATAAGTTATGTATTTTCAAATTCGAAGATCATATGTTATATTGTGCTTCTAAAGTTAAGGTAAATATTTCATATAATATTAAAAAAAAAAACAAAAATGATTAGTTCATCTTATTGTATATTCAATAATTACCTGCACCTGGTCACCTGCATGGGTTGGATGTGTGTGAAAAATTTACGAGTGATGGAGTGGGGTGGATGAAGGTTTATACCCAGGACGGGTGATGCAATAATGATTTTCACCCATAACCCACCCTTGATTTTCGTAAATAGAGAGCGACCATTCGAGGTTTGAACCAGGGTCCTTTAGGTACTACCCGCCCCATTTCCACCCTAACGACAAGGCCGATGGCGGGTGGGCGGTGAGAGTGGACTGGCCAGTGAAGACGGATTCAACTCCAAGTTTTCTGTATATCTATCTGATAACTCCACTCCCTTTGATGAATATCGGAATTAGTTTCAAAGGCTTTGACAGACAGTTTGTGTCAAAGGTCTTGAAGCGACAGCTGTGTTGATGAAACACAAAACCTGTACTTTATTATATTATGTCCGTATATTATATTATGTTATTATATGCTTCCATATTATTATTATATATTCACTAACCTTTCAGGAAGCTATTTGAATTATATCTCCTTCCTTAAGCATTCAAAGCTGAGAAAGATCAAATCGAGATCATGGCTTCCGACGTTTCCAAAGATAGAAGATTACGCTCAAGCCATGATCCTCTCTTAGCCGTTGGAGAAGATTCCTTCCTCAAGTGGCGCCGGTGATCTTCACTATATAAAGGAGACGAAGAAGAGAGAGAGGACTGACGCACTTCAAGAATATCATTGCACAATCAACCCTCAAGTTTACGATATCTCTTCAGCGTGTTCTCTCTGCTTGTTCTTAAGAGTCTTATATTTTGTTTCAAAGCATTTGAGAGATACACACTGAGCTTATAGGATATATTTCGAGAGAGTGTTATACTCAAGAGTTTATAACTCAAGAAGTGGGCACTAGGCTATTGATTCTCGAGAGTAAGAGGATTGTACTAGATAGCTGAGAGAGGTGGGGCTCTTCTAGATTGGTCTAGGACTCCAAGGGAATGTGAGTTGACTAGATTGCAATTGTATAGGAGAGAGGCTTCTCGGTGAGCTATTAGGATCCTAAGCTTTGTGAATCAATAAAGCCTG
Organism: Persicaria tinctoria; assembly: GCA_037127255.1. Classification (NCBI taxonomy): domain Eukaryota; kingdom Viridiplantae; phylum Streptophyta; class Magnoliopsida; order Caryophyllales; family Polygonaceae; genus Persicaria; species Persicaria tinctoria. Next base: position 66,570,085 of record JBANSL010000001.1, read on the forward strand.
TTGAATCCTAGGGTTGTGGAAGAACCCTAGGCGGGGACGTAGGCCAAGTTCGTGCCGAACCTCGTTAACAATTCGTTGCGTCCTTTACTTATTGCTTTACCATATTTCCGCACTTGGTTCGATTGTCTAACTTTGTGATTCAGGTTTAATCTCAAAGTTTTTGGTACAAGCTCCAAAAGTCTTGAGACTTTCTGCGAAAAGCGGGCATACTCTATTCAACCCCCCCTTCTAGAGTATTTCTTATTACATTGTTTTTATATTATCGAACCTTCAATTGGTATCAGAGCTTTACTCACTGTTTTTGATCTAACAATCTTGTGAGTTTTCGATCATGTCTGGTGAAGCAAGCAGAGGATTTGCACAGGGAAGGTCTACCATTAGACCACCACTCTTCGTGGGAAACAACTTTGTCCACTGGAGATCCTTGATGAAAATGTTCATTATAGATCAAGATCTGGAACTTTGGAATATTATAGAGAATGGTCCGAAGATTCCTATGAAAGACGGACCTAGTGGAAGCAAAGTCGCGAAGACCGAGGCTGATTACATCCAAGCGGATCTTGAACTCGTCTCCAAAAACTATAGGGCTATAAACTTACTTTATTGTGGTCTTAGCACTGATGAGTTTAATCGTATTTCATCTTGTAGGTCAGCTAAAGAGATTTGGGACAAGCTGGTTGTCACCTATGAAGCCAGATGAGTCTATTAAGGCTATGTTCACACGGTTCACGGAAATCACAAACAACCTTGACTCTCTCGGCAAGACCTTTGAGAATGTTGAGAAAGTGAGGAAGATATTGAGGTGCCTCCCAAAAGAAAAATGGGGCCCGAAAGTGACAGCCATAGAGGAAGCCCAAGATCTCACCACTCTACCCCTTGATGACTTGCTTGGGAAGCTGATCACACATGAGATGATTCTCAATGAAGACGATGGAGAACTTCCAACAAGCACTAAGAACTTGGCGCTCAAGTCTAAGAAGGATGAGCCCAAAGATGTGTCTGATTCGGATGATGAGGACGATGATGAGGATGATCCCTTCGATCTCATTACAAGGGGTCTTTCTCGAATCCTCAAGATGAAGAAGCATTTCAACAACAAAGATGGATCAGAGTCTTCTAAATTTCAAGGTAAGTCTCAATACAACAAATATGACAAGAAGACTAAACCTTTGTCTTGTTTTGAATGTGGTGAAACAGACCATCTAGTGAAAGATTGCCCTCAAAAGGAGAAGAGCCAGCCCAAGAAGAGTGATAGATGGAAAACGAAAGCCATGGTGGCAACTTGGAGCGACTCTGACTCAAATTCCGATGATGAAAAGGCCAACCTTTGTCTCATGGCCTCAGGAGATGAATCCCATGATAAGCAACTTGAGGTAACCGTAAGAGAGCTTATGGCAAGTCCAAAAGAGGTACTATCGGAATTCCTTTCTAATATGATTGCCAATGAAGAGAAACTTATTGCTCAAACTAACACTCTTATCAGGAAAACCGTGGACCAGGAAAGAACTATTGAGGAACTGTCTAGGAGAGTCCAATGTCTTGAAACCTCTTATTCGGGTCTTGACATTAAAGTCAAGACTCTTGACTCAGAGAAATCTGAACTCAAGCAAGATCTCTCGTCTCTGAGAAATAAACATCATGACTTAGAGAACGAGAAGATCTCCCTGAATAAGAAGATTCAAGACCAACAGACAGCCCTCATAAGTTTTACCAAATCCAAGGGCACTCTTGATAGGATGTTGGGTGAGCAACAAAATTCTCTAAACAGAAGTGGTATTGGTTACAACCCGAGGTTTTTAAAGAAGCAACACATTACCACTTTTGTAAAGGCAAAAGGAAGCAGAACCTCTCCCATATGTCACCACTGTGCGAGAAAGGGACATGTAAGAGAGACCTGCCCCTATAGAAGAAAGGATCCTCATATTATTCGCAATACATTTCCTATTCACTTGAGAAAAGAACGGATAACGCAAGTTTGGGTCCCCAAAGGCACTATTTTACCAAATATGGTTTATCCCAATAAAGGATCTAAATTTGCTCACTGGTCTAGCCATAAAGGTTGATGTTTGTTTTGCAGGAGATCACCAAGGTGAAGGAGCAAAAATGGATTATATATAGTGGATGCTCGAGGCATATGAGTGGGAAGAGTTCTCTCTTTCATGATCTAAAGGAGCAATCCACATGAACAATCACTCTTGGTGACAAAGGAAAGTGCGACATCGTTGGTATTGGTAGTGTTGGGAGTGATCCTAACCACTGTATTAAAAATGTTTATCTTGTTAATTATTTGAAGTATAATTTGCTTAGTATTTCTCAACTATGTGATTATAGTAATGATGTTAGATTTAACAAGAAAAGATGTTTAGTGCGCAGAGAAGATACAGGTGAAATAGGTCTAATTGTCTATCGTTATAACAACATCTACGCCGTAAATGCTGATCAAGTGGCACAAGGAAGCTTAACCTGTCTAAAGGCTTTGACGGGCGATCCAAAGCTCTGGCACAAGAGATTCAGTCATGTGAGTCCACATACACTACAGAAGCTTGTGTCCAAAGGGCTTGTAAGATGACTACCTGAGATGGACTTCAAAGGTATTGAGATGTGCAAAGCATGCACACGAGGTAAACAAGCATGTATCTCTTTCAAACCCAAAAAGGTTGTAAGTACTTCTAGACCCCTGAACTTTTACATATGGATTTATGTGGTCTTATGCGAGTCAAATCTCCCAATGGTAAAAAGTACATGCTTGTTGTCATATTTGATGAATGCAATGACAGTTCTTTGAGTGAAAGTGTTGCAGATATAGATCTTAACATCCATGCAGAGAACGAGGAAGGTGATGATGCTGCTACCAAGAACACATAGAAAAGGAACATGCAGGAACCGATTCTTAACACTGAAGAATTGGCCCAAGGTGTTGAAGATTCGTCTAAAGCCCTTGGTGTCCAATCCAACAGTGTTGAGACGTCAGAAACTGCTGTAACTGAACCTAACAGGAACACGGAGTCAGATGTACCACAAGTCAATCCCACTGGTGTGACGAATCAAGGAGCTGAGACTAGCAAAAGGAAATTCAAATACTCCTCATCACACTCATTAAAGGATATCATTTCTGACCCTACTTCTAGTGTTCAAACTCGTTCTAAACTTAAAGATCTTTGTGCTTTTCACGCGTTTGTTTCTCTTATTGAACCAAAGAAGGTAGATGAGGCCCTTCAATAGTCAGATTGGATCATTGCTATGCAAAGTGAGCTTAACGAATTTGAAAGGAACAAAGTCTGGACCTTGAAGCCTAGGACAAAGCATCAATCAGTCATTGGCACCCGATGGGTATTTCGAAACAAGCTAGATGAGAATGATTTTGCAGGCTATAAGAAGCCGAATACATTGCAGCTGGAGCCTGTTGCTCCCAAATCCTTTGGATAGCTCAACAAATGCGAGATCTTGGCATTAACCTCAAAGGTATTCCAATTAAGTGTGACAATACAAGTGCCATCTCCATTACAAAGAATCATGTTCAGCATTCAAGGACCAAACATATTGATGTAAGGCATCATTTTATTAGAGACCATGTCGAAAAAGGTGATGTGTCCATATTCTTTATTTCAACTGATTATCAATGGGCTGACATTTTTACTAAGCTTTTGGCAGAGGACAGGTTCACCTTCATTAGACGTGAGATCGAAATGCTTAACAGGGATGCACTTTCGTAGGGGGAGCTTTCCCTTTACGAAAGATAAATTCTACTCGGTGTCAAGATCCTTGAACTTCATTTCAAAGGTTGTGAACTGAACAGTAGAGTACATATAACGGATCAGATATTTGGTTGATATCTTATTAGATATTTGATCAAATATGGTTTTAATGGATTTTAACCTTCTTTATATGTTACTTATTTTATTTTAAGAAAAAAATCTTATTATCCGATTATATTTTATTTGTGGAAATCATTTTAAAATCGGATAAATCTTCTATTGCCTTTAAGATTTGAAAGGAACTTTTGAATTATTTTGGTAAGTCTGATTTTGGTAACTGTTTTTAAACTCCTCCCTTTGTTGAAAGACAAAAAGGGGGAGATGGTTTGATGGTTTAGACCTTATTTTGTTGGATGTCTTTCATTGGCTTTAAAACTTATATGATCCAACATTTGTCTAACCCATGCAGGTACTTAGTCCGATTGTGCTTATGATATATCTGTTTGACTAAGTTGCAGGGATGCACAGGTTTTGTCTTTCATCAAGGGGGAGATTGATAACTCCACTCCCTTTGATGAATATCGGAATTAGTTTCAAAGGCTTTGACAGACAGTTTGTGGCAAAGGTCTTGAAGCGACAGCTGTGTTGATGAAACACAAAACCTGTACTTTATTATATTATGTTCGTATATTATATTATGTTATTATATGCTTCCATATTATTATTATATATTCACTAACCTTTCAGGAAGCTATTTGAATTATATCTCCTTCCTTAAGCATTCAAAGCTGAGAAAGATCAAATCGAGATCATGGCTTCCGAAGTTTCCAAAGATAGAAGATTGCGCTCAAGCCATGATCCTCTCTTAGCCGTTGGAGAAGATTCCTTCCTCAAGTGGCGCCGGTGATCTTCACTATATAAAGGAGATGAAGAAGAGAGAGAGGACTGACGCACTTCAAGAATATCATTGCACAATCAGCCCTCAAGTTTACGATCTCTCTTCAGCGTGTTCTCTCTGCTTGTTCTTAAGAGTCTTATATTTTGTTTCAAAGCATTTGAGAGATACACTGTGAGCTTATAGGATATATTTTGAGAGAGAGTGTTATACTCAAGAGTTTATAACTCAGGAAGTGGGCACTAGGCTATTGATTCTCGAGAGTAAGAGGATTGTACTAGATAGCTGAGAGAGGTGGGGCTCTTCTAGATTGGTCTAGGACTCCAAGGGAACGTGAGTTGACTAGATTGCAATTGTATAGGAGAGAGGCTTCTCGGTGAGCTATTAGGATCCTAAGCTTTGTGAATCAATAAAGCCTGTTGAATCCTAGGGTTGTGGAAGAACCCTAGGCGGGGACGTAGGTCAAGTTCGTGCCGAACCTCGTTAACAATTCGTTGCGTCCTTTACTTATTGCTTTACCATATTTCCGCACTTGGTTCGATTGTCTAACTTTGTGATTCATGTTTAATCTCAAAGGTTTTGGTACAAGCTCCAAAAGTCTTGAGACTTTCTGCGAAAAACGGGCATACTCTATTCAACCCCCCCTTCTAGAGTATTTCTTATTACATTGTTTTTATATTATCGAACCTTCACTATCTAAAAATGAAGATTTTGTTTTGGGAAAATAAATTGTGAAGAAAACAAGATCACAACAGCTCAAAAATCAGTGAACCATCACTGTATCATCAATGAAACCATGTGAACCTTTGACAAAGATGGAAAACGGATGATGCAACCTTCATTCATACATAACATCAATTCCAAAAACCATACCTAAAAGAGGTTATGTACACAACTCACATAGCAGTGAGATCTCGTGTGTGATTGGCTCAACACAAGAGGACAAACAAGCTAGCTGGCTGGCATTATTACAAGGCTTAACTGAAATGCACCAAACTGACATGAAATGTAAATGCAAATGTGATGGAATATGAGTGACGCGGGACGAACGACGTTGGCACTTTCACCCCTTGTTAAATAGTAATAATATCCAAACTCAAAAACAAAACCAATATATTAGGCAATCAATCACTTGATAAACCAAATAACTACTAGTATAGCGATGAAGTCCAGTGTCGAACCCACAGGGAGAAGCGATTTGATATTCAATAACTCTAAGCAAGAACTCTTATGAGAAAGCAATGATTTGTAGCAAATAGCCAGAATGTAAAAGTAACCACATTTATGATTGCAAAGTAGATTGATATATCAAAGTAGAAAGAACATTTCACCTGTAATTCTCTGACAATGGTTGGAACTCATGGTCCTCGGATTGATCTATCAATTATTCATATTCATAGGTCTACTTGACTAAAGTTGAGAGATTCACTCATCTTATTCAATATCACTAAAGAATAGCATTAAGGACTCAAGTAATCAAGATCAATTGACACATTGACTCAATGCAGTTAAGACTAATAGGCGCAAACCGAACTCATCCCTAATCGAATATCCTCAACATAGATCAATTGAAATCATCCACTACAAAGACAAAGAAACATCACTATCTCAATACCTTTGTTTGCTATCGAGAAAACAACAACGAATTCATAGCTAAGATGCAATTCCTAACATGGTGATCAATCATAGAAAGGAACACAAATATAATAATTAAGCACAAGATGATAACTATAAATATGAATAACTAAATAGAATAAAATTCTCACAATCCAAACAACCATATCTTCGAATCACATGTGAAACTATGAGTTTAGCAACTCATAGGCCAACTCTCTCTCTCTCTCTCTCTCTCTCTCTCTCTCTCTCTCTCTCTCTCTCTCTCTCTCTATCTCTCTCTATAATTGTGTTCATAGTCTCACACAAAACTGCCTCTCATTCGGCGAATAAACTGAAATAACCTAATATAGCCTCTCTAAGATCGGCCAAACCCTAGTGGAAATAGAATAAAAATAATAGAAATTAATGTCTTCACATCCAAAATCGCAAATGCTGGAAATCGGCCCACAACACGCGCTTTGCAAAGGGCGGCTGGCGCCGCCTATGCAGTGTCCGACTTTCCTTGAATGACTTCAATAATCTCCAATGTCGTGCTTCCTCGCTCCTCTCTAGCTTCCTCCTTAGCCTCCATATGCTCCAAAACATGCCTTTTAAGCTCTTCCGAAGCCCATTCAAGGTCGGAATGTAATTATGCAGAATAAACACTAAAAAAGCGTAGATTCCGAACTCGAATACTTCACAAGCAATATACAAAACTAGACTCAAACAATAGCAAAACCATTACCTAATTGCAATAAGAAATACCTATAATGCCTATATGGAATATGCATTATCAAATCCCCCCACACTTAACTCTTGTTTGTCCTCAAGAAACCATAAGACAAAAACATCATCTACGCATTCCACAGGAAATTATTTCATAACTTTACTCATCAAAAGCAACATTATCAATAGTGCAAATATAATCCAAGCATATAAACGTCATAACATGTATATATGGGATCAAGTTGCTTGCATGCTCAAAAATCCAACCTTACCAAGGATAAAATGTGTATCTCTCACTCTCGTGTGTTTAGGCTTGAAGCATACACTCACCTCAATTCCATATACAAGCATCAACTCAAATATTGAAATTTATATCACAAAATCTCCATCGGATACGTCAATGCAAAAATAAGGACATCAAGAGGACTTTCGCTCAATGGAAACCTTCATAGAAGATTCCATTCGGCGGGGTTGTAATGGGGCTTGGTCAAAACATAATGGCAAGGAATAGTATTTGGTCATGTGGTGCTATAAATTCCGGGAAAATAAGATTCCAACAACTCCCAACACAGCACAAACCAACTTAATAACATCAAGCTTACAAATGCACAACATCTCTCAATATCATCATCAAACTCCAAAAATCATCTCATAACTCATCACATCTCAAAGTATCTCAAAATCTCATCATCTCACATATCATGAAATCTCAACACCCAACCAATATAACTTCTAACCAAAATAAATCCAATTCTTCCTCATTATCAAAAATAAAATAAAATGGCTCTTTATTCTTTTTTTCTTTTTTTTTGGATTGTTTTTACTTACTTTTGCTCCTAGGTGAATTTTATCCTCCCTAGGTCCAAGCTTTTCATTTCTTTTTTCTTGAGCCAAAATACATGTAAACCAAATGCATACAAATGAGGGAATAAATAAGCACATAACATTACATCTTCTCAAAACCGTAAACCATAACATCACACTTTAGCTTCATTCTCCTCAATCTCCAAAATAGATTCCATAACCCACTCAAAATCTCAATTCCCCCGGAATAAGGGTAAGGCTCATCATAGGCTAGGAATAATAATTTTGTGGAGCTATAAAAAAAAAGCTAAACTCTCAAATTGGCTTTAAAGCAAGATATAACATAAGGTAGACATGGATAAATATGTGGCTAAAAGGTTACCTCTATCATTTGAACTTATCAAGCAATAACCATGTATATAGTCGGCCTTGAAAATAGATAACCAAGGCAATACTCAATGATAAATGCATAGGAAGAGAAAATCACACAAGAAAAGCAAAAAGGAATATAGATGTATCCCTTACAAGGCCAAAAATATCTCACGGGGACAAATTTTTGTCGAATATCAAGCATGCTCTCAAACTTAAATCATACATGCTCAATTACATATGCCTAATCATATTTCACATAAAAACCAATTTTCAGGGCAAGGTCAAATCATTCCAGAATTCCATGGGATTTATAAGATCATGCCAGTATAAAGTTAAATAGGACAAACTCAAATTAGATGGAAATCTTTGATAACACAATATGCAAAATAACAAAACAAGGCTCACTTTTTTTCTTTAGTGTTTTTAGACTTTTTTCACTTTTTTTCCTTCATTTTTGACATTTTCTATAACATAAAAGAAATAACATAAAGGAAATAACAAAAGAGAAATAACAAAAATTCAAAAAAAAATAGAAATTCAAACATGAACTAACCTAACTAATTCACTTCACTCCCCCCCCCCCCACATATACACTTACATGTTGCATTGTCCTCAATGCATAGAAACACAAAAAGGAACAATGAAAAATAAAATAAAGGGTTTGAAGGAAGCAAATAACTAACCAATTACTGTGGATGCGGGGTCTGGGTTCCAGACCGCAGATTGATGTCCTGAAAGGCAATCAATAACGCGTTCTGAAGACCAGAGAGCTTCTCCGAAAGACTAGCGAGCTTACCAGTAGTGCTCACCTCAAAATCAGCAAATGGACGCTCAATATCATCCAGTGCAACACATATAGGATCAACGTCATCTACAACAACTTCTTCTCTTACTACAACCTCTTCTTCTGTAATCTCAGCAGACTCATCATCAATGGCCTCATCAGCAACAACACGCCATCGTCTCTCTAGACTATTCTCATCAGGATCCAATGGAAACTCATTGTGACAGAGACTCAAATCAGACATCCTCGGGCAATATGGTAGTTCCGCATGTAGATAATTGTGATGCTCCTCAGTTAGCCCCAACTTCCATTTGAAACACCATGTTCCATCCGGATGCTGGGCCCACTCAGTCATGCCCCACCAATTCAGGCTGGCAAGAGTGTAAACTTTCTTTCCATCGAGAGAATGTTGAAGCCTCACATGAGTAGCTCTACTCACCTCCATGCAGTTTCCCAAAAATAGCTGAACCCAATCAGGGATATGCACCCCCTCCGGAGTCTAGCAACAAATATAGCTCCAGGCTCTCATAGTAACTATGGAAGAATTTTCCACTCCCAAGAAAGAGTTACAGAGTACCAAATAACACAACCCCAACACAGGATGAGTAATGATGGATGCACAGAGCTGTCGACTTAACTCAAAGAACTGATCTGTAGCCTCCTTCCACATGTCAAGAGGATTTGGAGCAGCTCATACCCAAATATTGCGTCAGCAGGCGAAAAGCTTGCGCAATGAGATCCTTAGTCACCACGAACTTCCGATTCCTCACCTGAAAACGAATCTCCATATCAGAACGGTAATCCATGGTGGCCAAAAACTCTCTCACTAATGCCGGATAGGTAAAATCAGCCACGTCCAAGAAATCACTCAATCCTCCATCTCCAAGGAGTCGAGAGACCTCCTCAAATATTCCTAATTTCTTTAACGTCGGGGGATGAAAGAATAGGGTGGATTCATACTCCCTCTTTTCAAGCTTGAGCCAGTGATCCTTTTCTTCCCAAGACAGCAAATGGGGCATCTTCATAACAGGAGCAGAATACATGGTGCAAACTCAAGGCAAGATCGAAGAAAACCACGAAAACGACCAAAAGACGGGCTTTATGCAGGGACGGCGGGCGCCGTGTCTGGGCGGCGGGCTCCGTGCGAATAGAACCTTGAATCCGAGTGAAAACATTGGATAACCGACATCCACACCCCTCCAAACTTGAAACTTTGACGAACAACTTGATTTCAACCGCTTCTTAGGTGATAGGAAAGGGAATGGTATGAGAAAGGTTGATTTTTGTGGATGTAGGGTAGTGGTGGAAAGTGTTTTGGTGGACAGAAACAATTGAAACACACCGCTTTAGGTTTTTGGAATGGATTCAAGTAGGCTTTTGGGGTTTTTGTAGATTCCTTTGGAAGAAAGCTTGGTTGATTCAAAATAGGGAATGGAAATATATGGTGAGTTGGAGAGGGAACATCTATCAAAAAGAAAAAATAGAAAATATTACAACTAGATAGATAGAAAATAGAAAAGATAGAAAATCTAATCCTAGAAATAATGAAACTAACCCTAGAAAAAAAATCTAATCCTTTGATAGATAAAAATAGATAAAAGATAAAATAGACTATCATCCGGGTTGAGTGCGTTGTGCCGATCCTTTGGGTGCATTCATTTGTGTTGTCGGGTGTGGTTGTTGTCAGGTGCATAAATCTTTGAAATGGTGACTTTTTTATAATTAGGATAGGTGTGGATATTGGAACAGGTTAGGAGAAGCTGTCATGAACCGACTCCATTTTGTTTTGTGGAAAGGGTTCTTTTTGTAGATGTCGGCTCAATTTAGGGGTTGGAAGGAACCGGATGTGAGAGGGTTATACTGTTGTTGGGTTGGGTCGTTTGTTGGGCCTTATTGCTTTCTCCCTATTTGTCTAGCAATCCCGTACTATTTGGCCTCTCTATTCAACATCAATTTCAATTGTTTGTTGGAATTTATGTTGAATATTTGGGTGGCCTAAATAGCTTCACTTTGGTCTTGCCTCACAAATAGGGATAGCTGGTGGGGCCAATAGGTGGGATAGACAGGGATGGTTAATATTTCTTGAGGGTTATGCTATACCATTTTACACAAGACTCCCTTGTATGGCCTTGCTTCTTGTTACTCTTTGGCATTGCCATCACCTATATATTTACCTTTTCAGGAAATAATCTAAACCTAAGAATAGATAAAAAGAAATAATCTAATCCTAATAAACATAAGATAAAGCAAAACTAACCTAATACAAAAATAACCAAAAATAAAAAGATAGAAAACTTCCCTTCCAAGTTTATCAAAATTCGGACTCGTCAGGCGAACAGGGGCGGCGGACGCCGTGTCCACAGAATGTGCATCCGTACTCCAAATCAAGCAAAACTCAACTCCGACACAGGTTTCAACTTACCATTACTTTCGAAATTCAGCGACACAGTTGATCCTACTTTATTGAATTGAAAAAAACTAATCGCGAAATTGAAATAATATTACCTAAACTACCTTGGGTTGCCTCCCAAGAAGCGCCTTTGTTTCACGTCTTTGGCTCGACGTGATGCATTTCTTGATTAAGTTATTCCACCAAGATCCTCCACACTTGTCCTTTTCAATATAAGAGGGGGAACTTTAGGAATTCCTCCAACATATCCATCAATTGCATCCATCGATTCCTTCTTGAAATGAATTACTCCTGGAGGTTGCCCTGCAATTGCAAAAACCTCGACATTGTTAGGAATCGATTTTTCATAGGGAATAGCAATATAATCATTTGAATTAGACACATTGTCATGTGACTTAAACGAATTCTCAATTTTCCTTTCAATGTCATTTTTCTCTAATCCAATTTCATCTTTGTTAGAAAACTCAAGATTCATAGATTCGGTTTCAACATAAGCATCTAACAAACCCTTTGATTCATTCTTGTGATTACTTTCATTAGAGTCAAGAACATCTACAGAATCATTGGCAGAAGAAACAATAGGCTCAAATATAAAAAACTCAATCTTTCTACCATCAAACTCCATAGTTAGTGAACCTTCAAAACAATTAATCTTAGTCTTAGCCGTTCGCAAGAATGGCCTTCCCAAGATAATTGGGGTTTCAGGCGTACCTTGTTCCATATCTAGAATGAAAAAATCAGCTGGAAATATCAAATCATTTACCTTAACCAAAACATCCTCAACAACTTCTCTAGGCTTAATACTAGAACAATCAGCGAGTTGTATAGTAACACCAGTTTCAGATAATGCATTGAGACCCAAAAACATGTACAAGTTATAAGACATAACATTGATTGAAGCACATAGGTCTAACATAGCTTTGGTGAAGCTAGCATTACCTATTGCACATGGGATAGCAAACGCACCTTTTCTTTCTTTCACATCCTTTGCTTGCGTTTCATCGTGCATAGCTCTTTCAAAAAATTTGCATAGCGAGGCACATTTTTAATCAAATTAAAAAGTGGAATATTTACCTCACAATGAGCAAACGTGTCATAAAGAATTTGTTCATCTTTCCACTTACGATCAGATCTTTTGGCATGAGGAAAGGGTGGTGCAGGTCTTGAAACCTCAGAAGACCATTCTTTAGAAGATTTCTTCGGGGATTGAACAACGTCAGAAATCGGATCTGTCACCAGCGTAGGCGGCGGGTGCTGTGGTGAGGGGCGGCGGGCGCCGTCTGTGCAGTCTGTCGCCAATTCCGTCTCGTCCTCTTTTCCTAAACCAACTTCTTCTCTAAGCCTCTCTTCAACATTCCTAGTGGGCACATTCACTTGTTTACCTCTTCTAAGGATCATGGCACTAACATTCTACTTTGGATTCACTGCCACCTGCGATGGAAACTTCCCCGATTGTAACACTCATCTTGTCCAATAACAACCTCAATATCTCATCTTTATGATCTTGTTGAGTATTTCTAGGACGATTCTCAAATTGTCCTCTCTGGAAAGGAACTTGTTGCTGCTGGGCTCTGCCGTTGAATCCATTTTGGTAGTTTGAATTGTAGCCTTGATTGTAATTGTTACCAAAGTTGCGGCGAGGTCTATAATCCATATCATTCACATCAGCGGTGTCCTCCTGAATCAAGGGACACTTATCATTTAGATGAGTTGGATCTCCACAAACACCACAAGGTCTAGGCTGCTGGGATTGTTCATTATCTTTGTAAGCCTATCGATATCATCCTTGTGACCATCTCTAGAACTATCCAACTTATGAACTCCTCTAACTCTTTGGTGTCTCCCATATTATTGCGATGCATTAGCCAACCCTTTAAAAATCTGCATTGCTTCATGAGGTGTTTTATCCAAAATATCTCCTCCACTAGCAGCATTGATGAAACTCCTGATAACTCCCTCCCTTGATGAGAATCGGAATAGATGTTTCAAAGGTTTTGACAGTGTTTGTGTCAAAAGCCTTGGAGCATTAACAGTTGATGAAATACAAAACCTATCTTATTATTCGTATATTATTTTATCTTATTATATACTTCCACTATATTATATATATATATGTATAACTAACCATTTCAGGAAGTATATTCGAAGATTGCATCCTTCCTTATACATGTCGAGAAGATCAGTTCAAAATAGATCATGGCTTCGAAGTATCCTTAAATAGAAGATCCAAGATCAAAGCCTGATTGGAAAGAGCCGTTGGAGATCTGGTGTTGAAGATCCTCACGCTCCATGCTTATATAAAGGAAAGGAAGGAGAAGACAGAAAAACACAAGTGCTACACACGAGCTTCATTCATTCAAGCGATCTGTCTTCCAAGTGTCTCTCTGCTAAGCGCTCAAATAGTTTGTTCTTTATTTCAAAGCCTTTGAGAGTCACTGTGAGCTTATAGGATATATTTATTTCAAGTGTTACTCGAGAGTTTATAACTCGGGAAGTTGCACTAGGCTATTGATTTGCGAGAGTTAGAGGATTGTACTAGATAGCTGAGAGAGGTGGGGCTCTTCTAGATTGGTCTAGGACTCCAAGGGAACGTGAGTTGACTAGATTGCAATTGTATAGGAGAGAGGCTTCTCGGTGAGCTATTAGGATCCTAAGCTAAGCAATCAATAAAGCCTTTGAATCCTAGGGTTGTGGAAGAACCCTAGGCGGGGAAATAGGCCAGTTGTGCTGAACCTCGTAAACAATTACTCGTGTTCTTTACTTATTTGCTTTACCTTATTTCCGCACTTGGTTCAATTGTCTAACTTTGTGATTCAGGTTTAATCTCAAAAGTTTTGGTACAAACTCCAAAAGTCTTGAGACTTTCTGCGAAAAACGGGCATACTCTATTCAACCCCCCTTCTAGAGTATTTCTATATTACATTGTTTTATATTATCGAACCTTCAATTCGTATCAGAGCTTTACTCACTGCTTTTGATCTAACAATCTTGTGAGTTTTCGATCATGTCTGGTGAAGCAAGCGGAGGATTTGCACAGGGAAGGTCCACAAGCAGACCGCCACTCTTTGTAGGAAACAACTTTGTCCACTGGATATCTTTAATGAAGATGTTCATCATAGACCAAGATCTAGAGCTTTGGAACATTATAGAGAATGGTCCAAAGATTCCAGAGAAGGAAGGACCAAACGATACCAAAGTTGCAAAGAAGGAGTCTGAATACAACCAAGCTGATCTTGAAACCATCTCCAAAAACTACAGGGCTATTAACTTACTTTATTGTGGTCTTAGCACTGATGAGTTTAACCGTATTTCCTCTTGCAGGTCAGCTAAAGAGATTTGGGACAAGTTGGTCGTCACCTATGAAGGAACGAGCCAAGTGAAAGACACCAAGATCAGCATCTTCCTTCGAAAGTATGAGCTCTTCAAGATGAAGTCCGATGAGTCAATCAAAGCCATGTTCACACGATTCACAGAAATCACCAACAACCTTGACTCTCTCGGCAAGAGCTTTACCAACGTTGAGAAAGTGAGGAAGATACTGAGGTGCCTTCCAAAGGAGAAATGGGGTCCAAAAGTAACAGCTATAGAGGAAGCCGAGGACCTCACCACTCTACCCCTTGATGATCTCCTTGGGAAGCTGATCACGCATGAGATGATCCTTAATGAAGACGATGGAGAACTTCAAGCTAGCACCAAGAACTTGGCACTCAAGTCTAAGAAGGATGAGTCCAAGGATGGATCTGATTCTGAAGATGAGGATGACGATGAGGATGATCCTTTTGCTCTCATCACAAGAGGCCTTGCTAGAATTCTCAAAATGAAAAAGCAATTCAACAACAAGGATGGATCAGAATCTTCAAAATTTCGAGGTAAGCCTCAATACAACAAGTTTGAAAAGAAGACTAAACCGTTGTCTTGTTTTGAATGTGGTGAAACAGATCATCTTGTAAAGGACTGCCCTCAAAAGACAAAGAGACAGCCCAAGAAAGGTGACAAATGGAAGAAGAAAGCTATGGTGGCTACTTGGAGTGATTCCGACTCTGATTCTGACGATGAGAAGGCCAATATTTGTCTTATGGCCTCAGAAGATGAATCCCACGATAAAAAGCTTGAAGCTACTGTAAGAGAACTTATGGAAAGTCCAAAAGAGGAGATCACCAAGGTGAAAGAACACAAATGGATTATTGATAGTGGTTGCTCGAGGCATATGAGTGGGAAGAGTTCTCTCTTTCATGATCTAAAGGAGCAATCCATGGGAACAATCACTCTTGGTGACAAAGGGAAATGCGACATTTGTGCAGAGATGATACAGGTGAAGTTATATTGACTGCATCTCGTTACAACAACATATACGCTGTAAACGCTGATCAAGTGGCACAAGGAAGCTTAACCTGTTTAAAGGCCTTGACGGACGATCCAAAGCTTTGGCACAGGAGACTCGGTCATGTGAGTCCACATACATTACAGAAGCTTGTGTCCAAAGGGCTTGTAAGAGGGCTACCTGAGATGGACTTCAAAGGTATTGACATGTGCAATGCATGCACACGAGGTAAACAAACACGTAGCTCCTTCAAACCCAAAAAGGTTGTAAGTTCTTCTAGACCCCTTGAACTTTTACATATGGATTTATGTGGTCCTATGCGAGTCAAATCTCCCAATGGTAAAAAGTACATGCTAGTTGTTGTCGATGATTTTTCATGATATACTTGGGTTGCATTTTTGAAAGAAAAATCAAAGGCCTTATTTGAGTTTTCAAAACTTTGTAAGGAGTTGCAAACTTTAAGAAATGAGCCCATAGTGTCTATTCGGAGTGATCATGGTAGGGAGTTTGATCAACTTCAATTTGATTTGTTTTGTGCTAAATATGGCATCTCCCATAACTTTTCTGCTCCTAGGACACCTCAACAAAACGGGGTTGTGGAACGCAAGAACCGCACCTTAGAGGATATGGCCAGGACTATGCTTTTAGAAAATGCATTACCTAAAACCTATTGGGCTGAAGCTGTTAACACAGCTAACTACATTTTAAATCGTTGTCTTATTCGTTCCATCTTAAAGAAAACTCCTTATGAACTTTTCAAAGGCCGCAAACCACTTATATCTTATTTTAAACCCTTTGGCTGTACTTGTTTTGTTCATAACAATGGAAAAGATAACCTTGGGAAATTTGATGCGCGTAGTGATGAAGGTATATTTCTTGGCTATTCCACGAGTAGCAAAGCTTATAGAATCTTCAATAAAAGGACCCAGGTAGTTGAAGAAAGTATACATGTTATTTTTGATGAATGCAATGATGGTGCTTTGAGTGAAAGTGTTGCAGATATAGATCTTAATATCCATGAAGAGAACGAGGAAGGTGATGATGCTGCTACCATGAACATAGAGAAAAGGAACATGCAGGAACCGATTCTCAACACTGGAGAATTGGCCCAAGGTGTTGAAGATGCGTCCAAAGCCCTTGGTGTCCAATCCAACAGTGTTGAGATGTCAGAGACTGCTGTAACTGAACCTAACAGGACCTCGGAGTCAGATGTACCACAAATCGATCCTGATGGTGTGACGAATCAAGGAGCTGAGACTAGCAAAAGGAAATTCAAATACTCCTCATCACACTCATTAAAGGATATCATTTCTGACCCTACTTCTAGTGTTCAAACTCGTTCTAAACTTAAAGATCTTTGTGCTTTTAACGCGTTTGTTTCTCTTATTGAGCCAAAGAAGGTAAATGAGGCACTTCAGGATCCAGATTGGACTATAGCTATGCAAAGTGAACTTAATGAATTTGAGAGGAACAAAGTCTGGACTTTGAAGCCTAGACCAAAGCATCAATCAGTCATCGGCACTCGATGGGTGTTTCGAAACAAGTTAGATGAGAATGGCAAGATTGTGAGGAACAAGGAACGGCTTGTTGCTCAAGGCTACAATCAAGAGGAAGGTATTGACTACGAGGAGACCTTTGCTCCCGTAGCCAGGCTTGAAGCCATTCGCATTTTATTAGCATTTGCATCTTTTATGAGTATAAAGTTATATCAAAATGTCAAGTGTGCTTTTCTTAATGGTTTCTTAGAAGAAGAAGTTTATGTTGCTCAACCCCCAGGTTTTGAAAGCTCAGAATTTCCCAATCATGTTTACAAACTCGACAAGGCGCTTTATGGTTTGAAACAAGCCCCAAGAGCTTAGTACGAGCGCTTGTCAAAATATCTTTTAGAAAATGATTTTAAAAGAGGGTTGATCGACAAGACTCTTTTTATCAAGACCAAAGGAAAGGACATTTTGGTTATTCAAATTTATGTTGATGATATATTATTTGGTGCTACTAACACATCTTTGTGCAAGGAATTTCTAACATCATGTGCAGTGAATTTGAGATGAGCTTAATGGGTGAACTCAACTTCTTTTTGGGATTACAAGTTCATCAATCCAAGAAAGGGGTCTTCGTTAACCAAAGCAAGTACACTAAGGATCTCTTGAAGAAGTTCAAGATGGATCAATCCAAAGCAGCCAAGACTCCCATGAGCTCAACATTGTCTCTAGATCAAGACAAGACTGGAACAAGTGTCAATCAAAAGGAGTATCGAGGAATGATTGGATCTTTATTATATCTCACGGCTAGTAGACCTGACATCATGTTTAGTGTTTGCATGTGTGCTAGGTTTCAAGCTGATCCCAAAGAATCTCACCTCGTGGCTGTGAAGAGGATCTTTCGATATCTCAATGGCACTAAGGAACTTGGACTATGGTACCCAAAGCAAAAGGATTTCACTTTAATTGGATATTCTGATGCAGATTTTGCAGGCTACAAGGTGGATAGAAAGAGCACATCAGGATGTTGCCAATTCTTAGGAGCATCTTTGATCAGTTGGCACTCAAAGAAGCAAAACTCAGTTGCTCTATCCACTGCAGAAGCCGAATACATTGCAGCTGGAGCTTGTTGCTCCCGAATCCTTTGGATAGCTCAACAAATGCGAGATCTTGGCATCAACCTCAAGGGTATCCCAATTAAGTGTGACAATACAAGTTCCATATCAATCACTAAGAATCATGTGCAGCATTCAAGGACCAAGCATATTGATGTAAGGCATCATTTCATTAGAGATCATGTTGAAAAAGGTGATGTGTCCATATCCTTTATTTCTACTGATTATCAATGGGATGACATTTTTACTAAGCCTTTGGCAGATGACAGGTTCACCTTCATTAGACGAGAGATTGGGATGCTTGACAAGGATGCACTTTCGTAGGGGGAGCTTTCCCTTTACGAAAGATAAACTCCACTCAATGTCAAGACCTTTGAGAGTTATGTCAAGGTCTGCAAACTGAACAGTGGAGTACATATATCGGATCATATTTTTTGGTTAATATCTTTTTAGATATTTAATCAATTATATTTGTTTTAATCGGATTTCAAAAATTGCCTATTTCTATGATTTCCTTAACCGTTAAGATATTTCATTTTTGGAAATATATTTTTTAGTTACCTTGTCCGATTTTAATGGGTAATTGAATTTGAATTTGAAATTGAAAACCTTTCAAATCTTAGCAATGTAATGATTTCTTTCCTTGGAACCCTAAACCCATCCCATCAATCCGTCACCCTCTCTCTCTACTTAAACCAATCCTGTACCCGATTACAACCTACACTCAGAGTTTTCCAAACCCTTTCCACTCCTTCATCTTCAACCTCTCAAAGAAACCCTATCCGACTACTTCCCTGGCACCCAAAACCAAGAAAGATGTCACTCCCAAAAGACTTGGCGCCATGACAGGCCTAAGGTCGTTATGCCAAATCAAAGTAAATTCCTAAGATGCAAACTATAACAAGTATAGTAGGTAAGTTATGGTCGAACCCACAGGGAAACAGAATCAATTGTAAAAGCAAGTATTATTACCCAAAAGTAACCGATTCAAGGGGGAGTTTTGTGTGTTATCAATGACGACAGAACAAGTTGCAATAAGAGGTTGCGAATATATGATGGAAAAGTATCACACCAGGTAATTATCCGCACAACAATTGAGATGGTTCATCATCGCATTCTATGAATCTCAAGTTCTAATGTCCAGTAATTGTTCTCAATTCAGATCGTGTAATAGCTTTTAGTCCTACCAGTCCTAAAAGCACTTATCACCAAATTACAAGGGAAAACCTTCACCGAATAATAAAGCAATAGCATTCAAGCATGAATTATAATGAGATACAAGCGATTCCAACAACCCGTTAAAATAGCTTGCAATCGAATCTCCTTCACAATCTACCACAAGCAACCCGCGTATGGTGATTGTGTTTGCTACAATGAATCTACAACCCCAAACCTGGAATTGGAAACCCTAGCAATATGACTAGTATCGATAAACCTAGGTGATCAATCCAGATTAACCAATAGTAAGCAATCAAGCAATAAGCTCAGGAGATCGAAACAATTAACAAAGGACGAACAAGAGTAGAACACTCACAACCAAATCAATCGAAGGCTTCAAAGAACCAAGTGTAACAAAGGAGAGTTAGTTCTCCATAGGGTTTGTGAGAGATGATGAAAAAGGGAAAATACGTCTCTGGAAAATAATCTAATTTCTCTCTTGCCTTCTCGGCCTATAAACTAATTAAATCGGGTTTAACATCCCGTAAAAATATAAAAATATAATATTAAAACTAATAAGATAAGGGAAACTCGGATAGGAATCCGACTCCAGGGACCGACGCGGGCGCGCTATGTAGCAGCGCGGGCGCGCCATACCTCGTCAGCTACTTCTACCTGCTGTAACAACGCATGCACTTCCTCCTAGCAGCGTGGTCGCGTCGGGTAGCAGCGCGGGCGCGCCAAGTGCAACGCGGCCGCGCCAAGGTCATCAGCTTCCAGCTGCTTCCGAACTTCTTCACACGTTCCGATTCGATCTGCAAGATAACCACAAATTCGCGCAGAATCTGAACTCTTCTAGAATAATCATAAGATGCAATTTAGTAACAAAAATCGAAAGAAATGCAACCTATCTAAGCTAAAAATGCCTATAATGCCTATCTAATATATGCATTATCACGCCACCCCCAAGGGACGGCAGGCCACTGCTACCTCTCCCACACCCGAACCTGCTACTCAAGCCATCATCCCAGCAGTTGTCCAGAGCACCATTAAGGCGAGCACGGCCACGGCTCCCAAAGGCTCTCAGAAGCGCGCTGCTAAGAAACCCTTGAGTGCTAAACAAAAAGGGAAGAGAAAGATTCTGGCTGAGGGAGAGGACGAGGAACCTGAAGGTGATGAAGCGGGGTCCGCTGAGGACTCGGGGTCTGAGGAAGAGGAGGAAGAATCTCCTTCTCCTTCTCCTCCTCCTCCCCCGTCTCCGAAGAAGCGGAAAGCCCCTGCTCCAGTCAAGCCTCCATCCCCTAAGCGTACCAGGAAAGGCCCTGTCAAGAGTCTTGTAGCACCTGTCAAGAGAGCTGCTCCAACAGTTGCGCGCAGAAAGAACGCAGACCCCCCGGCCTATATCCAGGTAAATCAATCCTTGCCCTCCTCTTGGTTTTTAGATGCTGAGACTGCTGGTAAGTGGGTAGACGAGTTTCGTACTCGTAAGATTAGTTGTTCTGATTTTTTTAGATGTTGAGTTCTTTGAAGCTTTGAAGTTACCTTGCATTGAGCTCCTCAAAAATTCCCCTGCCTGGAACCTTACTAATCTTGAGACTGTTTACTACCCCGAGCTTACCCGACTTTTCTACATTAACCTAAAAGCCAAAAACGACACTGATGGTTGGTCTTTGGAGTCTGTCGTCAAAGGGGTTAGAATCTCTCTCAACTCCAATGACTTTGCAGATTATCTAGGCTTACCTACCCCTGTTCCCCCTGCTCAAGTAAACCCCTCAAAAGAAAATTGCATCATCCTAGCCCGAGCCAAATATCTCTTACCCGAAGCATCCAACAACATCTCAAAGCAACTCACCCACTCATCCCTATCCCTTGAGGCAAAAATAATCTTTAACATCATTGTTAGATGCCTCCTACCCCGTCTAAACTCTGGCTCACTCCTAACCGACAATGCCATGGTCGTGCTCTACCGCATTCTAAATGGCCTTGATCCTGATCTGGCCAACACCAACCTTGGAACCATGGCCCATGCCAGAAAAGCTCGAAAAGGCTCTCCCCTCCCCTTTGCTACCCTTTTGACCCCTATCTTCAAAGCTTCTGGAATTGATGTCAAAAATGAAGAGCAGCTGCGTCATACGAGTATGTTCGACTCCAAAGGCCTTGAAAAAATTGGCATCACTCGGTCTCCCCAAGGGACCTTGAGTCTTGTCACTCCTTCAAAAGCCTTTCCCACTGCTCCAGCTTTCGATGAGCGCATGGACAACCTAGAGTTGAGCTTGGAGGAAGTTCGCCTGGATATTAAGGAGATGCAGAAGGAGTTAATGACGACGATGAGCGGGATTTCAACGATGCTGGAGGGACTGTGGACGAGGCTCACTGATGATGCTCTGGATTGACTTAACCTAAACCTTATCCCACCCTATCCCACCCCTGAAACTTGTTACTTTGCTGGTTTTTGGAAACGTTTTCAAAACATTTGGTAACTTTTGGTGACTGTTTTACCTCCGCCCTTTGTTGAAAGACAAAAAGGGGGAGATGTTCGTTAGACTTTGAAAACCTCTGTTTAAAGGTCGTGGAGGAACTTGGTTTTTGTTTTTATGGTTTTCAGTTGGATAGTTTTTGCATGCTTTAAAAATTTGATCCAACATTTGTCTAACCCTTGCAGGTACTTAGTCTGTGTTTGATTATGATATATCTGTTTGACTAAGTTGCAGGGATGCACAGGTTTTGTCTTTCATCAAGGGGGAGATTGATAACTCCCTCCCTTGATGAGAATCGGAATAGATGTTTCAAAGGTTTTGACAGTGTTTGTGTCAAAAGCCTTGGAGCATTAACAGTTGATGAAATACAAAACCTATCTTATTATTCGTATATTATTTTATCTTATTATATACTTCCACTATATTATATATATATGTATAACTAACCATTTCAGGAAGTATATTCGAAGATTGCATCCTTCCTTATACATGTCGAGAAGATCAGTTCAAAATAGATCATGGCTTCGAAGTATCCTTAAATAGAAGATCCAAGATCAAAGCCTGATTGGAAAGAGCCGTTGGAGATCTGGTGTTGAAGATCCTCACGCTCCATGCTTATATAAAGGAAAGGAAGGAGAAGACAGAAAAACACAAGTGCTACACACGAGCTTCATTCATTCAAGCGATCTGTCTTCCAAGTGTCTCTCTGCTAAGCGCTCAAATAGTTTGTTCTTTATTTCAAAGCCTTTGAAAGTCACTGTGAGCTTATAGGATATATTTATTTCAAGTGTTACTCGAGAGTTTATAACTCGGGAAGTTGCACTAGGCTATTGATTTGCGAGAGTTAGAGGATTGTACTAGATAGCTGAGAGAGGTGGGGCTCTTCTAGATTGGTCTAGGACTCCAAGGGAACGTGAGTTGACTAGATTGCAATTGTATAGGAGAGAGGCTTCTCGGTGAGCTATTAGGATCCTAAGCTAAGCAATCAATAAAGCCTTTGAATCCTAGGGTTGTGGAAGAACCCTAGGCGGGGACGTAGGCCAGTTGTGCTGAACCTCGTAAACAATTACTCGTGTTCTTTACTTATTTGCTTTACCTTATTTCCGCACTTGGTTCGATTGTCTAACTTTGTGATTCAGGTTTAATCTCAAAAGTTTTGGTACAAACTCCAAAAGTCTTGACACTTTCTGCGAAAAACGGGCATACTCTATTCAACCCCCCTTCTAGAGTATTTCTATATTACATTGTTTTATATTATCGAACCTTCAACTCCTATCAGTGTCAAGCAAGCCTTCATAAAGATATAGCACTAGATCATCCTCAAGTATACCATGTTGCGAACAAATACCCTTAAGCTTCTTGAACTCCTCAACATACTCATAAAGACTCTCCATAGGTGATTGCTCAATACTGGATAACTCCTTCTTAAGTTTGTTGAGGCGAGTCGTAGGAAAGTACTTTTGCAGGAAAGCTCTCTTCAATTGCACCCAAGTAGTAATGCTTTCTGGGGGTAGATAACACAACCAATCGCTTGCAGAATCTTTCAAGGTAAAGGGGAACACTCTCAACATCATTTGGTCATCGGTAAGGCCTTGGGGTCTAAGTCTATCACACACACTCACGAAGGTAGCAAGGTACTTGTTTGATTCCTCCTCATGCAATCCATGAAAGTAGGGTAAAATAGAAGACCAATTCGACTTATATAAATCTTGAACCCTCAGGGAGATCAGGAAGACTAATTGCAAGTGGTTGAACACTGAAATGAGGTTCCTTTAGGTTTCTCAGGGTCCTTCTTGGCGGATCAACAACTTCGTCTGCCATTGACGGAGGGGAAACCTGTCGTTGATTCCGCCAAAGAAACTCAAACCTATAACTAGTATAGTAATAAGTAAGAGGTCGATCCCACAGGGAAATTTATGATTCAAGTGTGATTCTAATGCCGATTAAGTAACAAAAGGGGGTTTTAGTGTGAAAGTTTTGAAGCAAAGTAACGAACGCAGAGTAAGTGAATTTTGGTTTAGACAATTATGAGAAGCAATTCCACCTACAATTTTCCACTTTATTGGATTGAAGCGATCATTGTAACTTCTTCTCATACTATTATGTTTCCTATGAATGCCCTTGTCCCGACCTAATATAGTTACTAGTTCAATCAGTCCTAGAAACCCTTATCAATCGAACAATCCCTAAAGAAGGATTTAACCCAATTGATAGCTTTAAGTTCAGAGATTAGCCAAGGTATTTGCAGTCTCTAAAGAAGGATTTAACAACACATTGAACTTCCTACTTATTCAATTAGTTCAATCAGCCCTAAAGGAACAAGTTTGCCACTTAGGTCAAGGTTCACAATCAGGAATCTACAAAACCTTAGCGATTGAATTGATCTAACGAGTTGGCCAGACAAGATAGAACAAATCAATAATCAATCAAGCACAAAGAAGTTGAAGCATTCACAAATAGGAAACTAGGAGCGAGAATTAGAAACTCACAATCAATCCGAATAAAGCTTCAAATTGCAGGCAGAATAGATGAGTTTAGTTCCTCATGGAAGACATAGCTCAAAATCTCTCAAAAGTCTAATGGTTGAATGAATAGAATGAAAGGTAATAAAAAATAACATAAAAGTGGCCTAATAAAACATCCAAGTCGGCCACCCAATGGGCAAAAACATCTAGGGTTTCTTAAAGTTTTCAAAACGCTGCGCATACGCGCTGACGGCAGCTGCGGCGGCCGCCGCAAGGGTTGCGGCGCCCGCCGCATGTGTCTTGTTTACTTTCCGCTGCGGCGGGCTCTGGCGCGGCCGCGTCACCTCTGGCGCGCCCGCGGCACGTAGTTTTGCCGAAGCCTTGTGCTTCTATTGTGGCTTCTCTTCTCGTCTTGCCTCTTTCTTCCTTGTTCCTTCCCATGTATCTTGTGTTCCTCTTCGAGATATTGCATCTCCCAAATGTGTTCCGATTCAATCTGCGAGATAAACACAAAATTGCGCAGAATCCGAACTCTTCTAAAATAAACACAAGATGCAATTTAACAACAAAGCAAGCAAGAAATGCAACCTAACTAAACTAAATATATCTATAATGCCTATCTAAAAATATGCATTATCAAATTCCCCCACACTTAACCTTTGCTTGTCCTCAAGCAATGATAGAATGAACATGAATCAATGTATCCTACAGGAAATCCCTTCAAGTTTCAACATTATCAAAGAGCAACATCATAGCAGGTGAAAACATAAACCAAGCAAACAAACGTCATAGCATGTATTCCAGTGATCAAAGCTTAGAAGTAGACATCATCCAACCTCACCAGAAATATGTGTTTCACTCGTGTGTTTAGGCTTTTAAGTACAATTCTCAACTCAAACCAACAATGCACTAAGCTCATAGACATTGACCACCATATCACCAATTCTCTACCGAAATGTCATTACTTGCGGGACACAATAAAGAAAATAAAATGCAACACTTTTTTTTCTTTTTCTTTGGTTTTTCTTTTTTTCTTTTTTTTTTTCTTTTCTTGTCTTGGTGCTTTCCTTACGCGAAGCGCAAACATGGGTGTCATGAATGGCCCCGGTCTATCAACACCTTAACTTACTAATATGAATTCCACTTGAACACCTTTTTGACGCAAGTTGCAAACATGGGTGTCATGAATGAACCTGGTTACTCAATGATCAAGCTTCTTTCCTAGTGGATAGTTTTCAACACCTTTTTGCGCGAATCATACCCATGGGTGTCATGCATAGATCCGGTTACTCAGTGTATCAACCATTGCCACCTTTTTCACTAAGTATGCATAAAATTGAACAAAAAGACTCAAAATATAAACATAAACTCCGCAAGCAACAACCATGTGAGTCGGTCTTGAAAAATAGATACTGCAGTCAATGCCAAGAGGTAGCAACACTAGGCGAGTAATTCACACAATTGAGCAAAAGAATTCAAATAAGGCCAAACATCCTCACAGGGTCATGTTTTTAGGACTTCAATCACACTTTAGCTCAATCATACATGCTCAATTATATTTGGTAGCTCATGTTCCACAAAATCAAATAGAAATAATAATCAAAACATCCAGAACTCCATGGGATTTTTATGAATCGTGCTTGAAATTTAAAATAGAGGACAAACTAAGCAAGATGGGTATTTGAATAACACATATATATGCAATGCATGCTCTAATTTCTAATATTTTTGAATTTTTTTTTTCTTTTTTTTAATGACGAAAATTAAAATAAATGAAAACTAAACAACAATAAAACTAAACAACACTTAAATAAACTTAAACATGGTGCAGAAAATTAAATATGATCTAACTATATGTACTATATAAATAGAATTCCTCTCCCCCACACTTGAAGTTTTCATTGTCCTCAATGAAACATTAAAGACAACAAAAGTAAATCACATATAATCAGGGTGAAGGAAAAGAAAAAGGGAAAAGGAAAGAAAAACTTACCTCGGGTTGCCTCCCGAGAAGCGCCTTTGTTTCAAGTCGTTGGCTCGACGTGATGGCTCTTGATTTGCCTATGTTCCTCCACCAGGGTCACCAACACCGGTCATCTCATTGACAAATACGGGCACCCTTAAAAGGTGTAGATTCTTGTTCCAACATTCATCCATTACCCTTAGCTTCTCTCCATGAGCTATGCCTGGGGGTTGTCCTGGAATCACAAACGGGTTCAATTTGTTAGGGGGTTCAAATTTGCATATACTATGGTCCACAGGTGTTTCTAACAAATCACGAAAATTATTGTTGTGCTTAGTATTGTTAGCAATAGGCATATCTAAAGAATTTTCAGGAGAAAGCTTAGCATGATTAAAGAGAGAGAACTCTATCTTTCTTCCATCAAACTCCATAGTCAATAGACCCTCACAACAATCAATTTTCGTTTTCGCAATTTTCAGGAATGGCCTCCCTAGTATAATGGGTGTTTCAGGGGCTCCCTGCTCCATATCTAAAACAAAGAAATCAACAGGGAAAAACAAATCATCCACCACAACCAGCACATCTTCAACAACGCCTCTTGGCCTGATTTGTGATCGATCAGCAAGTTGCACTGTAACCCCCGTCTCAGTCAGAGCACCCAAACCCAAAGACATGTACATGTTATAGGAAATAACATTAATTGAAGCTCCTAGATCTAGCATGGCTTGTTTGAATCTAGTATTACCAATTGCACATGGAATTGTAAACATACCTGGATCTCCACATTTTTCAGGTAATTTCCTTTGCAACATAGCAGACACATTTTCATTCAAGCTTACCTTTTCCTTCTTTTTCAGTCTTTGCTTCCTCTTGATGGTGCACAGTTCCTTCAAAAATTTAGCATATCTAGGAATGCTCTTAATTAATCTGAGTAAAGGAATGTTTACCTGACACTTACCGAATGTCTCGAAGATTTCCTCATCATTCTCATATCTTCGTGTGTCTTTCAAGGCTTCCGGAAAAGGCGGAATGGGTTTTGAAGGCTCCATAGGGGAGGGAGAAGAAGGAGGAGGAGAAGAAGGAGGAGAAAGAGGAGAAAGAGGGGTAGAGGAGGGAAGAAGTACGGGAGAAAACTTACTAGAAAAAATTTCGGGGGCGGGCACCGTTGCGGCGGGCGCAGCTGAGGGTGCGGCGGGCGCCGCAACTCGCTGGGTTTCACCTGCGGCGGGCGCTGCATGAAATCCCTCTCTGGCGACGGGCACCGTAGGGGGTTGCGGCGGGCGCCGCAAGGTTTGCCGCGGGCGCCGCACTACGGTGTGGCCGTTTTCGTCTTCAATGACTTCTAATTCTTCATCCATTATCTCCTCATCGTCCTTTTGATTTGTGACAACCAGTTCCTTGCCACTCCTAAGCGTTATTGCACTTACATTCTCCTTAGGATTCTCAACCGTTTGCGATGGGAGCTTACCTGAATCGTTTGCCTTCTTCGCACTTAAGATTTGAATGAGCTGACTCATTTGATTCTCAAGATTTGTCATCCGATCTAATTGCTGCTTCTCTAGAGTCGCCATCCGCTCTATCAGTTTCTGCAATGTACCCTCATTGTCCCTATTTGATTGCTGCTGACCTCCCTGTCGAGGTTCATAGTGTCCCTGTTGCCCCCCTTGCTGATTGAAAGAGGGTTGATAGTTTCCATAGCCTTGCTGATAGCCCCATTGTAATTATTGTTGTTGAAATACCCCGGATTTCCATAATTGCCTTGCATAGGCCTTTGTTGAGCGAAATTCCCAATGGCATTCAAATCAACATTAGGATCTTGTATGAGCGGGCACATGTCCATAGGATGGGTGAATTGATTGCAAAGACCACATGCCTTCAATTGTTGAGGATTCCTATCAAGGACCAATTGTTTCATCATCTCCTTCACCTCTGCCATATCTGTCTGAAGTGCAGCCACAGGGGCCTCAACAGCGAGTACACCCCTAGCCCGAGTGCTTTTATTGAACTGTCTAGAGCCCTCAGATAGCTCCCTAAACACCTCCCAAGCTGCGGTAGGTGTCTTATTCAGCATGTTTCCTCCACAAGCAGAATTCACCATCTTGCGCTCTGTATCAGTCAACCCATTAAATAGAAAGAGAACCAGATCCTTTTGAGAGTAGCCATGGCTTGGACAGCTGGCGCAGAGTTTCTTGAAGCGCTCAAAGTACTCATGTATAGACTCTGTTGCGTACTGCTCAATGCTGCTGATTGATCTTTTCAAAGCATTTAGCTTTGTTGCAGGAAAGTACATCTCTAGGAAAACTCTCTTCATCTCAGCCCAAGTGGTAATAGATCCCGGTGGTAGATAGAAGAACCATTCATTCGCATCATCCTTCAAAGAGAAGGGAAAAGCTCTCAATTTGATTTGCTCTGCAGTGACGTCCTCGGGTTTCATCCCAACTACCACCCTATGGAATTCAGCCAGATGCTTGTGGGGGTCCTCCCCACTCAACCCATTGAACTTGGGTAAAAGATGAATTACCCCAGACTTAAGCTCAAATTTGACCCCTTCTGCTAGCGCAGGTAATTGGATTGCCAGGGGTTGCTGTGCCATATCAGGAGCAGAAAGCTCCTTAAGAGTGCGGTTTGCATCGTCAGCCATCTCTGTTGTCGGTTCTTGTTGATCAAAAGGGAGTTCGCGAAAGCGATCACGAACTTCTCGCCTTAGAGCGACAAGGGTCCTTTCAATCTCTGAATCAAATGCTAACAAAGATGGATTAGTAGCACGGGTATGGACCATACAAGATGGTCCACACCAAGATCAACACTAAAAACACACAAGAATTAAATAAAATTCCCCGGCAACGGCGCCAATTTGACGGAGGGGAAACCTATCGTTGATTCCGCCAAAGAAACTCAAACCTATAACTAGTATAGTAATAAGTAAGAGGTCGATCCCACAGGGAAATTTATGATTCAAGTGTGATTCTAATGCCGATTAAGTAACAAAAGGGGGTTTTAGTGTGAAAGTTTTGAAGCAAAGTAACGAACGCAGAGTAAGTGAATTTTGGTTTAGACAATTATGAGAAGCAATTCCACCTACAATTTTCCACTTTATTGGATTGAAGCGATCATTGTAACTTCTTCCCGTCCTATTATGTTTCCTATGAATGCCCTTGTCCCGACCTAATATAGTTACTAGTCCAATCAGTCCTAGAAACCCTTATCAATCGAACAGTCCCTAAAGAAGGATTTAACCCAATTGATAGCTTTAAGTTCAGAGATTAGCCAAGGTATTTGCAGTCCCTAAAGAAGGATTTAACAACACATTCAACTTCCTACTTATTCAATTAGTTCAATCAGCCCTAAAGGAACAAGTTTGCCACTTAGGTTAAGGTTCACAATCAGGAATCTACAAAACCTTAGCGATTGAATTGATCTAACGAGTTGGCCAGACAAGATAGAACAAATCAATAATCAATCAAGCACAAAGAAGTTGAAGCATTCACAAATAGGAAACTAGGAGCGAGAATTAGAAACTCACAATCAATCCGAATAAAGCTTCAAATTGCAGGCAGAATAGATGAGTTTAGTTCCTCATGGAAGACATAGCTCAAAATCTCTCAAAAGTCTAATGGTTGAATGAATAGAATGAAAGGTAATAAAAAATAACATAAAAGTGGCCTAATAAAACATCTAAGTCGGCCACCCAATGGGCAAAAACATCTAGGGTTTCTTAATGTTTTCAAAACGCTGCGCATACGCGCTGACGGCAGCTGCGGCGGCCGCTGCAAGGGTTGCGGCGCCCGCCGCATGTGTCTTGTTTACTTTCCGCTGCGGCAGGCTCTGGCGCGGCCGCGTCACCTCTGGCGCGCCCGCGGCACGTAGTTTTGCCGAAGCCTTGTGCTTCTATTGTGGCTTCTCTTCTCGTCTTGCCTCCTTCTTCCTTGTTCCTTCCCATGTATCTTGTGTTCCTCTTCGAGATATTGCATCTCCCAAATGTGTTCCGATTCAATCTGCGAGATAAACACAAAATTGCGCAGAATCCGAACTCTTCTAAAATAAACACAAGATGCAATTTAACAACAAAGCAAGCAAGAAATGCAACCTAACTAAACTAAATATATCTATAATGCCTATCTAAAAATATGCATTATCAGCCATCCCCTTGTTTGTCTCAAACTCGAGCTTCCTTTTCGACCTAAGAAATCTTTCAATCTCAGGATCAAAAGACAAAGGCAATGAATTAGAAGATCTAGTTTGAACCATACAAGAACACAAAAGACACAAAGTAAAGAGTAATTGAAAGAGATAAAGAAAAGCAAACTCCTTTCTTCTCCCCGGCAACGGCGCCAAGAATTTGACGCGGGACGAACGTCGTTGGCACTTTCGCCCCTTGTCAAATAGTAATAATATTCAAACTCAAACACAAAACCAATAGATTAGGAAATGAATCACTTGATAAACCAAATAACTACTAGTCTAGCGATGAAGTCTGGTGTCGAAACCACAGGGAGAAGCGATTTCCTATTTAATAACTCTAAGAAAGAACTCTTATGACAAAGCAATGATTTGTAGCAAATAGGCAGAATGTAAAAGTAATCAGATTTATGTTTGCAAAGTAGATTGATATCAAAGTAGAAACAACATTTCACCGGTAATTTTCTGACAATGGTTGGAATTCATTGTCCTCGGATTGATCTATCAATTATTCATATTCATAGGTCTACTTGGCTAAAGTTGAGAAATCCACAGAGATTCACTCATCTTATTCAATATCACTAAAGAATAGCATTAAGGAGTCAAGTAATCAAGACTAATTGGCACATTGACTCAATGCAATTAAGACTAATAGGCGCAAACCAAACTCAGCCCTAATTGAATATCCTCAGCATAGATCAATTCAAATCATCCACTAAAAAGAAAAAGAAACATCACTATCTCAATACCTTTGTTTGCTATCAAGGAAACAACAACGAATTCGTAGCTAAGATGCAATTCCTAACATGGTGATCAATCATAGAAAGGAACACAAATATAGTAATTAAACACAAGATGATAACTATAAATATGAATAACTAAATAGAATCAAATCTTCACAATCCAAACAACCATTTCTTCGAATGACAGGCGAAACTATGAGTTTAGCAACTCATATGCCAATTCTCTCTCTCTCTCTCTCTCTCTCTCTCTCTCTCACATTGTGTGCATAGTCTCACACACAACTACCTCTTCTTTCGCGAATAAACTGAAATAACCTAATATAGCCTCTCTATGATCGGCCAAACCCTAGTGGAAATAGAATAAAAATAATAGAAAATAATGTCTTCGGATCCAAAATCGCAAACGCTGGAAATCGGCCCACTGCGGACGCCGTGCAAAGGGCGACGGGCGCCGCCTATGCAGTGTCCGACTTTCCTCGAATGACTTCAATAATCTCCAATGTTGTTCTTCCTTGCTCCTCTCTAGCTTCCTCCATAGCCTCCATATGCTCCAAAATATGTCCCTTAAGATCTTCCAAAGCCCATTCAAGGTCGGAATGTAATTCTGCAGAATAAACACTAAAAAAGCGTAGATTTCGAACTCGAATACTTCACAAGCAATATACGAAACTAGACTCAAATAATAGCAAAACCACTACCTAATTTCAATAAGAAATACCTATAATGTATATATGAAATATGCATTATCAATGAGCATGTGCTGCACCACAATCTCTCATACTCTTCATATCCCCTCCTCAAGTTGGGACTTCTGTGAAACCAATAAGTTCCAACTTGGAAGAGAGGTGTAAATGTTGCTTCTTACCTAAAGGTTTTGTCAAAACATCAGCCAATTGAGCACCACTTCTATTATGTTGAAGGAAAATAAACCTAGGTTACAACTTCGCCCTGATATAGTGGCAATCAATCTTTAAGTGCTTTGTTCTCTCATGGAAAATAGGTTTTTCAGCAATGTGCAAGGCAACTTGATTATCACAATAGAGAGGAATAGGTAAGGGCATTGTTATCTTCAAAGTTGTCAAGAAACCTTCAACCCATACTATCTCACTAGAAGTCATAGACATACTTCTATATTTTGCTTCTGCTGAAGATTTTGACACAATGTTCTATTTCTTAGTTTGCCATTAGACCAAGCATTCTCCTAGGAAGACACAATAACTTGTTAAAGATGTAGCATTAAATCTGCAAGCTCCCCAATCAGCATCACAAAATGCCACCAAATCCATATTTGAATGTGATGAATAATGCAAGCCAATTATAATTGTGCCTTTGAGGTATCTGATGACATGTAAGGTATCATCAAAATGAGGTTGTCGTGGTTGACACATAAACCGGCTTAGGTGCCGCACAACATAAGATATATCAGGCCTTATGAGATTTAGGAATAAAAGCCATCCTATCATGCTTCTATATCCTTCAGGAACATCTAAGATTGTCCCATCATCAGTAGATAGTTTCAAGCCTCTAGGAAGAGGAAATATAACTGGTTTGCAATCAAGCATGTTGCAATCTTGCAATATGTCTGCTAAGTACTTTATCTAATGTAGCATGTTCCTGAAGGACTTCTCATGATCTCCAACCCCAGGAAGTCTCTGGCTAGACCCAGATCTTTGATTGTGAAGGCCTTGTCAAAAGCTTTCTTTGTTTCTTTGATAACTTCTTCATCATCTCCAGCTAATAGCAAATCATCCACATAGACTACAGCTACCACAATCCCTTTGGGATCTTTCTTTATAAACAAATAATAGACTTAAATCGACTGAACATATCCAAGCTTGATAAAAAACTTGCATAGCTCAGTATTCCATCGTTTGGAGGCTTGCTTCAATCCATAAATGGATTTCTTCAATTTGCAAACTTGGCCAGGATGACCTAACTTGTATCCTTTGGTAGACACGTATACACTTCTTCTAAGTTACCATGTAGAAATGCATTGTTTACATCCAGGTGATGTAAAGGCCAATATTTGATAGTTGCCACGGCTAATAAGATCCTCGCATAAGCAAACTTGGCAACTGGTGAGAAAGTGTGCTTGTAATCTTTCCTTTTAATCTGATTGTATCCTTTGGTTACCAACCTAGCCTTTTACCTTTCTATAGAACCATCAGGTCTATATTTGATTTTATATACCTACTTGTTGCCAATAGCCTTTTTACCCATAGGTAAGTCAGTCATTTCCCATGTTTGGTTACATTCAAGAGCTTTGATCTCAAAATCCATAGCCTGTATCCACATAGGATCATTGATTGCCTGAGAGTATTGACAAGGTTCAGATGTAGCTTCCATATGTGAAAATAAGGATGTAAACTCAGTATCAATCTTCTACACTGGTCCAAGACAAAAGGCAAGGAAAGACTGATCAAGAAACTGACTCAGATCTTTTGCTCTTCAGATAGATAAAATTTGTCAATCTTCTTGGTGCTATAATATCTCTAGTAGACCTCCTGAGAGGTGGAAAAACATTATAATCCTAAAGGATCTCTTTTGACATTTGTGGTTGATCAACAACTGGTGCAGGAAATGAAGATGTTGTAGTTAATGGAGAGACTGAGTCAGGGACATACTGGGAAGGCAAAGGTGGAGAATCACCAAGTTTGTTTTGTGAATTTATGTTGGAGATGTCACTATATCCACTATCAAGAGCAAGATTCACAAGGGGCATTTGAGTATCAACATCTACCAGATTGTCAACAGGATCAACCAATAAGCCCTCCTTTACTTTGTAAGGAAAAATATTCTCTTTAAAGATGACATATCTACATATGAACATCCTTTTATTGTCTAAATCTCACACACCTTATAGGCCTTTTGCCCATGAAGATATCCCATAAATACAGATCTAATTGCTTTAGGCCCTCTTTTATCCCTAAACATCTGAGGGACAGAAGCATAACAAAGGCATCCCACCATCTTTAAATCATCATAACTAGGATGCTTACCAAACAATCTCTCCTAAGGTGTACTCCATCTCAGCAACTCTGTTGGTAATTTGTTGATCACATGAGTGGCAGCTAGAATACATTCTCCTTAGATTCTGATAGGTAATCCAGCATGTAATCTCATGGATCTAGCAGTCTCAACAAGATGTCTATGCTTCCTCTCAACTCTCCTATTCTGCTGAGGAGTGTAAGGAACACTTCTATGATGCACAATTCCTTTTGAAGCCAGGAAATCTAAGCATCTCTTCTGAATGAACTCTGTGCCATTGTCTGTTCTAAGACATTTAATAGTGGAAAGGTCCATGTGACCTGGGTGCAGTCATCAAGCACATTGAAAAAATAATGGAGACCATTATAAGTAGCAACTTTGTATGGGCCCCAAAAATCCATATGTATTAAATCAAAAGGGCTAGAGGCTAAATTCATACTCCTATCAAAAGGTAAGTTGTGATGCTTAGCCACAGCACAAGTATCACAATGAAAATCACTCAAAGCAACTTGCTTAAACATATGCAAATGTCTCAACTTAGGAACTGAAGTGTGTCCAAGTCTGGCATGAGTAATATCTAGACTAGCACTAGATTTATTACAACTGCTGCTAGATATACTTGAATCAGTGTGCCTTCCACTTGCTTTAGTTGACATCTTGTAAAGACCATTGCTCCTAAAGCCAGTCAGCATCACTCCAAGGTCTTGGAAATAACAATGAGTCTGAGTAAACAAACCAATCATGTTATGATCATCCAATAGCTTCCCCACGGAAAGCAGCTTATGCTTATAGTTTGGCACAAGCAAGAAATCAGTAAGATTCAATTTATCAGTCAACTGCATTTTTCCCATATCATTTACTACTTTCACTGAACCATCAGGCAAGCCTATTATGGTTTATCAAGTTTGCCCTCATTCATAAGCAACTGAGAATCTGACATAATGTGATCACTAGCACCAGTATCAATGATCCATTCAAGAGATGGATCCTCCTTAACAACAATATTAGCATCAGAGAAAGAGAGTTTACCTAGAAAGTTTGCAAAAGAGCTCTCCAGTACTCCAGCTTTGCCCATTTTCCTTATAATCTCTTGGTAAACAGCATTTTCCATAGTCGAATCAATCTAAGTGTCAACTTTGCCTTTCTCACAATAATCCTATTCAAATGGACTATTATGCACAAATGATACCATTGAGCCTATAACAGCATTAGCAGATCCCTTAAAACTTGGTGCAACCCTCTATTTTTCCTTCAATTCCTTAAACCAGTCAGGCACCCCATGAATCTTAAAACATTGATCAATAATGTGGTCCTTCATGCCACAATTATTACATTTAGACATCTGCTTGATTCTTTTGAGCTCATTCTAGTCCTTCTTGAAAGGCTTACTACTTGAGCTATTACTGGAATGGTAAGAATTTCTTAAATTGAAAAGACCTTGAGTTCCTATTAGCAGCTAGAGCACTGGGATGACAATGATTGGGAACCACCTAAAGCCTCATTACCAATATGCACTTGTTGCAAGATGTAATAAACTATATTAATCCCTGGCAATGGATCCATAGCCAATATTTGATTTCGAGCCGCATCATAGCTAGGCGTGGCCACGTGTCTAACCCGGCGGTTCGACGGGTTCGACCTT
The DNA here is from genome assembly GCA_037127255.1 of Persicaria tinctoria. Classification (NCBI taxonomy): domain Eukaryota; kingdom Viridiplantae; phylum Streptophyta; class Magnoliopsida; order Caryophyllales; family Polygonaceae; genus Persicaria; species Persicaria tinctoria. The sequence continues at coordinate 66,605,899 of JBANSL010000001.1, forward strand.
TCGGGTCAAGGGACGGGGAGGGGTGACCCGAACCCTAACTCGGGAATTTCATGGGTTGGCATGTTCGGGTCACCCGGCGGGTCTGAGGGTCGATGGGTCGACCCAGCAGGTTGACCCGACGGATATGGCCCGGGTTGGACGGGTTTGTAGTTGTTCGGAGTTTTCAAAATTGTCGAGAACGGGATTTGAACGCATATATGTTTGAAAAATATCCTTTCGTGTTTGTCCTTTAGGTACAAATTACAATATTACAACTTATTCTCAAGACTACAAGACTACAACTACAAGTCTACAATTGTACAATTTGTGTATGAGTGAGTGTGGGGAAAACAAGGGAAGAAGGGCTTGAATCGGTTTCCCAATTGCCTACGTATCCTCCCGGGATCCAGATTCGGATTTTAAACTTGACGAGTTGACGACCATCACATTCCCAACACACAAGTTCACAACTCACATTCACATCACATTCAAAGTTAAAACATAAACTTACTACATAACTACACTACTCACTACTTAGGACTAGACTAGTTACCACTCGAGCCCGATGTGCCATCGTTCTTGATCTTCTCAGGGTACTTCTTCGTGATGTGAAGCTTCAAATTTCCATAGCCAAGGTTGTTTGTCACCTTGTACTTATGACCGCAATGACGACAAACGGCATCGAACTTCCCACAGGCTTGCTCGACCTTGTCGTAATGATCCCGGAACAACACCGAAAGAAGGTTCTCACCGGATCTAGCTACGTCGGACATGATTACGAGCTTATGAAAATAAAATGATAGGTGATTGATAGATTGGATAGGATGTGTGATTTGTGAAATGAAGGAGACGGGTATTTATAGCCCTGAGCCTAGTCTACTACTCCACTAGCCGTTACAACGGTTATCTTTCTTTAAAAAAAATCATCCGACGGTGGGCCCCACACTCCAAAGTTCTGATTTTCAAAATAGGCCGACCCGCCAGGTCAGCGGGTTTTAAAACCCCCGACCCTAACCCTAACCCGCTACCCGTCTACACCCGTGGACCCGTCAACCCGGACCCGCTGGTTCGTTGACCCGTAGGACCCGCCGGGTCGCAGATCGACCCGTAACCCGTGGCCACTCCTAATCATAGCTATCATTAAGGATAAAAAGTAACTTAAACACCCTGTTTCTGGACTCTATATCGGTGATTTTCTTCTTTAAGTCACATGCACAACGCGTGAGAGCACCATAACTGCATTCAGGTATACCTTCAAGAACATGAAGCTCATCCCGAAGCTTCTTGAAGGTGTTATAAAGATTAGAAATAGACATGATGCCTTGAGTAATAGTAGAGAACTTCTTCTTTACATGGTAAATAAGAGGAGCATTTGACTGACATAAGCGCTCTACAATCTCATCCCAAAGTTGTCTGCTAGAATCCACAAACATCAGTCCCTTGGCTATGTTCTTGTTCATAGAGTTGAGGAGCCAACAACGAACGATAAAGTCGACTCGTATCCATCTCTGTAAATCAGAAGAGTCCACTAGAGGTCTAGCACAAGAACCATTCAGAAAGCCAAGCTTGCATTTGTTCCCTAAAGCCATCATGACCCCTCTACTCCAGGTCATGTAATTAGAGCCACCAAACAAAATGGCGACTAACTGAGCACCTCGGTGATCAGAATTAGATAAATGCAGAGGATCACCCAGATTTGCGTGACTAGTAGAGTCATCCCAATCTCTTGGATTAGAAGTCATGCTAGCAACTGAACTAAATATAAAAACGAAGAAGCTACGCGAAAATGGAATAAGCAGCAATAAAATAAGAGGATCTCACCTTCAAGCTCTGATACCATGTTAAGAAAACAATACTAAGAATAAATCTGAGCACAACAGCTCCAAAATAAGTGAACCATCAATGTTTCATCAATGAAACCATGAGAACCTTTGACAGAGATGGAAAACGGCTGATGCAACATTCATTCATTCATAACATCAATCCCAAAAATCATACCTAAAAGAGGTTGTGTGCACAACTTATATAGCAGTGAGATCTCGTGTGTGATATATTGGCTCAACATAAGAGGACAAACAAGCTAGCTAGCATTATTACAAGGCTTAACCAAAATGCACCTAAATAACATGAAATGCAAATGCAAATTTGATGGAATGTGAGCATGTGCTGCACCAAAATCTCTCATACTCTTCATAAAAATCCTAAGCTTTAAAGTAATTTCCGAAAAGGGAAGGGAAAATAAAATACATGGAAAATATCAGCTCAAGCTCTAGTTTTGCTCGGCCTTTTCTTCTCTTTCGTAAAACTCTCGTTTAAATGGAGGGAATATCATGATATATTCATTTTTTCAGGAGATGTAACTTTTCTATTTATGAGTTTCTACAATACTACGTTTATCTTTCTGGAAGTGATACACTTTTTTTCCCATTCCGGAGCCTTTCTCAACTTCCCGTGAGATAATGTTTTGTTTTTTTTTTATGTTTTTTTTTTGTGGGTTTAGTTTGTGTCCTGCCTTTGTGTTTTTCTCTTTGAAAATTTTTAATAAAGGGTGAAAAGTTTTCACTTGAATTGTCTGGACATAAGACAATTTTACACTTTACATTATAAATGTTTTAATCTATATTATAATACTAAAGGAGAAGTCGCCTAAGACATGTGGCGCCTTCTCCTTTAAAGTAGGGATTTTTAATTAATAATTAATTAAATTTGGATTTTTAGTTAGTAATTAATTTGCATATCTACGTGTCATTTTCTTGAATTTTCGGATTTTCTTTTAATTTCCCATAATTTCGAAATCAGTTGAGATATTATAGATTTGGTTGTTGGTTGGTTTAGATATTCAATGGATAAAATCAAAATAAAATCATATTTATTTTTACAATATTAATAAATAATTTATAGTTTATATGTTTGAACTTTTGGGGTTTTAGCTTCCTTTACACACCATCATATCCTATATAATAATTCTTCTTCTTTTCTTCCTCTCACTTTTTTTGATCTTTTTATGATATGACTCATACGTTTGTTGTTTTTGTTTTATAATTGCAGGATAAATGCTTATCATGATACAAATGATACCTTTGCTCAATTGGCATGGGTACGTTCCTACCACTCCCATTTGCTCAATTGGGTACTTACTTTATATGCAATTCATCTCATACTATTTTTTTTTTTTATGAAATTCAATTTGTTCAGCGATCATTCAATTTCCACCACCCCTATTTTCAAAATACCCTTTTCCCCCTTCCTACCACAACAACAAAATCCAATGGCACAACACAACCCCCTCAGCCCCTAATTCATCTCCAATAAGCCCCCCTACTCCAATCTCTTGGTCATTCGATGAATTTATAAAGTACATTAACCGATTCTTCTTTTGATATATCTAATTTGGCCCAAAATTATTCAGAAAGTGGTGCTCAAGATGCTGATCGACGATGACATACGAGAAAACACAACAGAATGCAATAGAAGCCACTGGTACAGTGCCTGTAATTAAACTCAAAAGGTAAATGTTATGCATACATCATACAAATAGTTGTTTTCACGTATATTTGTAAAGGCTCGGATTTTCAAATCCTAATTTTTCGGAAAAAAAAAAAGGAAAATGAAAATGAATTTAAATCGGATTTAAAACTCGTTTAGCGGATTCCGACCGGTATATAAAATTTAGCGAACGATTTCCGTCATTTTACCTCGAAAATTCAAAATAATTATCGTAGTGCGATATCCTTTTCGATTTTATAAATCAAATTGATCGAGAAAGAAAGAGCCGGAAAAACTAACATTTGGGAACTAATTTCGGGATTCAAAATTCGCGTATTCGGAATTTATTTCCGGGTAAATGTTTACCCATTCAACACTCATCCTCACCCACTCCCTCACCGTACCATACCCTCTCCAATCCATCAATCTCCCTCCATTCCTATTCTGAAGATCGCTTCACCATCACCACCCTCACTGCCATTCTTCATCATCACCCTTACCAACTCCCATCGGTTCATCATCTCACGCCATCACCATTCTCCATTTGCAGCAACACACCTCCGCCACCAATCCCTCTTCATCATCCTCTCCTCCTCGTCTGATGGGCAGCCGCAGCCGCTAGTCGTCCTCCTCCTTCCTCGAGAGAGCGCAACAGTACCAACTAATCTACTACAATTACATTCCTCCGTGTGCATTACCACTGAGCCAATCCGAGGGTCGGAGACGCCAAACCCACACCCGCCTTGCCTCTTCGACCGTCCACTTCGAGACCGAAGCAGCCGCATCATTCCTCGACACCCCGAGCAGCAGTGGAGCAGCCACCGGAGCCGTCGCAAAGCCATCGAGCCCCGACATCCTCCCTCCCCTATTTGAGCGCAAGCCACTTTTCCGGTAAGCGTTTCTCTTCCGTCTTCGATCGAAACCACCCTCGGACTTCACCATCACACTCACCCATGTCCGGCACAGGTCTGACGAGCCATCGCGAGCCACCGACGAAGCCCAGAACTCCAATCGAAGCTCCGACACCCGCGAAACCACCTCGGTGAGCTTCCACCTTTCCTCCCTCTATTTTGATTCGATTCTGACTTGGGTCGGGCTGTGGGCGAGTATCGAGTGTGCGTGAGCTGAGTGCGGGGCTTTTGGGTGAACTCGTGAGCCTGGCTAGAGCTCCGGCGTAGTCGAGTATGTGTACGAGGCCGAGCAGAGTCGAGGCGAGCAGTGGCGAGCGCTAGCACCAGCGGGAGCGGGTCGAGACCAGCGAGCCATCTGGGTAGAGGCGAGCGCCGGAGACGGATCCGAGCGAGCTGGACGCAGCTGCAAATCGCGGGCAACCCTCGTCGACCAGAGCAGCGCAGGCGGGAGCGGGAAATCTCCGGAGGAAGAAGATGGAGACGTGGGCCCTCCTGCTTGCCCAGTCAGCTCCGTGGGGTCCCTGTCCAGTCAGCCTCCTTTGTTTATCAATTGGTTGAACCGGTTGAGACTTACGTTAATTAGCGGGTTTGGTATGGTTCGGTTCGGGTTATTCGTTTATTATTTAACTAATTAACGGTAATTAAAATATATTATAATAGTATTTGAGGATTTAAAAGATAAATTATTATATTTTGGGAGCATTATAAGGGTTGATTTATTAAATAAAAATGGTCGGGATTTTAGGGGATTTGGAAATAATTTATAAAGGTGTTTAATAAATGGTATTTAAAATATCATATAATACTATGTCGGATTAAAATATATTATTGGGGGTTTGAAATATATTATTTGGAATTATAGATTTTAAAAGTAATTTAAATAATAAATTGAAAAAGGAATTTAGCGAGTATTTTCTAGGGTCGGAATTCTTAACTATTTAATTCGGATTTGAAACGGTTTTGGAACTAACTTGAGAATAAAACTTATTCGAGGACTAACTAGCATGCTAATATGATCATTTGACTAACGGCATGATATGTGTGTCTAATAGCATGACTTATGGTGATTTATTATAAAGGGTTAAATATTGGTTACCGATGATGATAATGATGATATATATATATATATATATATCCTAATGGAAAGTATGAGTATGAAATAATAATATGCGAATTTGGCTAAGTATGATATGGAAGTTATCTTAAGTTGATAAGAGATAGTTGATCGTGATGAACTGAAAGTGTGGTTGATGCGAGCTTGTTAATTATCTGTTTGTATGAATGTGTGATATATGTGTTCTGAGTGGCTATAGACGTATACTCAGTGTATTCTCGTTATGTATTTAGGTGATACTTTGTGATTGCGCTATTGTTTGCTGGATTATTCTTTTGCTGATCTTCTAGCCAGGTAAGTACCTCCGGGGCTTACTCAGTAACCAGTACCTCCTGCCTGATGTGTCATATAATATGTAGGTGTTGCATATGCATAAGAGCATGTCATGTAGTATCATGCTTAGGAATTGCATTTACGAATGAGCATCCTTACTCTGTATGCGTTTGAATACAGAACGGCCGTTATCTGTGAGTCCTAGAGTCCTTGCTAGGGTCATAGGGCAGCCCAGCTTCATCGGGCGTTGTCCTCCTCGAGTCATTTATATATATATATATATATATATATATATATATATATATATATATATATATATATATATATATATATATATATATATATATATATATATATATATATATATCACGAGATACGAGATGGGCATGAGATATGATATGATGATGAGATATGATATGATGATGAGATTTGATATGATTATAGCATCGAACTGGCCAGTCTCCACCTTGTCTGGAAGAGGGATGGTGGTAGAAGAGGGATATACCACTTGGTATTCTTTGTTAAGGCCTTACTTAATATTCCGCACATATGAGTTAGGAACATGATAGTGTGGTTAATATTCCAGTAATGCATGAAGGCATCTTTATTCTAGGTATAGGCGTATTATATGTCCTCAGCGCGGTCAGAGGACCCGCGGGCGGACTCTTGGCCTGACTTGGTGGTATAGTTTCAGGTACCCGATATACTGCTTGATTTTGTGTTGTTATGACGGGGTCTATTCATATGGCGGAGAGTGAGTGGTTGAAACCTGAGTTCACCAGATTCATACTTTTGGGATTTCTCCCTAATTATACTCTGTTTTGACCCGGCTCTGCCGTGGAACTGGTTGTATCACTTTCAGAACTTATGCCCTTTGCATGATAAAGGATTTCCCGCGTTGTAGACTTAGGACAGGTATAGGGGTTTACCCCGGGGTCTCCAACGGACCTTCCGGATTTGGGTGCGAAATCCCACTTTAAACTACACATCTTCGATTTCAAACCTTCAACCTGTACTCGGGGCGCAGGATCCCAACGAGGGGTTACATCCCTCGAAACGTAACTCCGGAATCATAATCCTGGGCCGTTACAAAGGTGGTATCAGAGCTGAGGTTTCGCAATCCGAGTACAATAGGTTGAAGAGGTTTTGAAAATCGCCCAACGTTTTCAAATGGTTTTCGAAAATATTTTATAAGGGGCAAAATGAATTTAATTGGACTTAAAACCTAAAATGAATAAAGGGGAAATAATCTCGTGAGTAGAGACCCAAACGGTAGACATCCCTTATGGATGTAGAATTCGGGGAACGGTAGACAAAATACTAGCTTTTATTTACAGATGGGACTAGAAGACTCCAAGGAACAACACGGAGGTTGGAGTGTTGAGGTAGGAGGCCGTGAGGTTTTGCCCCTCCGGTCAGTCGTCCCTCAAAGGACGGCATAGATCGTCTCTATGCTTACGTTTATATATGTACATATATGCAATTGGGCTCGAGGGCGATCCTCCTCGAAGAGGATCATATTAATCTTGTTGATTGCTTCCGTGATGAGTGCTCTATTGTGCTTAGGATAGCCAATTAATCAGTATGCCTTGACTTGAATCATGTGTTGAATAACTGTGCAAACGGGATAGTGGGGGAAAACCTTGTTCTTATGTAATCGGAATTCCTGTTTTGTCAAAATAGCCCTTTCATAATTCAAACACTCTGATGGTTCTAACTCCGTCTTCTGCCCCCACAAAACATTTAGGCATGTTAGCAAGGGTCGAGAAGCATCCTCTCCCCCTTTTTAGAGTCTTTTTTTCGTATCCCACCATCGATGCTTCTACCGAGTCTCGTACTTGTGATTGGGGTCTTTCACGGGAAATTTGGTTCGGTCAACTAAATACCTTCGAAAATCGTGTCAGATGTGAGGGTTACTTGAGTATGTTAGTGGGAGTGAGGATTTAAATCGTTTCGAGATAGAAGTGAGTTGTCTTATGGAGTCATCCCTTTCGATCCTCGTAATGGCCAACCATGTCTTCTTGAAACAAGAGTCTAAAAACGAGTTCTACCCTCACCTCTCGGAAACGCGAGTCATTCTAGCATCCCACGGGAAAACGGGGTGGTGAGTCATTGATTGTCCTTAGAGAATTCTATCAACTTATACTAATGGCCTCCTTGTGATTTCATGAAATTGTATATTGGTATAATTCAGCATGACTTGCCTAGTACCTTGCATGCTTGCACTTATGAGTAGATGTATGTGTCGTATGTATTGAACCCCCATGACTACCGTCTCCCTATGGACTAGGTCCATGATAGTGTGCTCAACTCTCATTGTATGTTAAAACGTGAATTGGGTGACTTAGCATCCAGATGAACCTCACTGGACCTCATGACTTTGTACATGTTTAATAAGTATTGCTAGTATCATGTAGGATATATAGCTCCCAGTATAAGCCCTCATATGATTGTGTGACATCTTAGTCTTAGTATGCGAATATGGATGTATGTGATGAGATAGTTGCTATACCAATTCGGCATGAACTGACTATACCCTTAGCATGATTTTTAGGGTGCATCTTAGCATGCTTGCCTCAATCTCGCAATATTATGACTTGCTTATGTGTGTATCTAAATTGAGTGATAAGTCGTGCATAGGATATCTTGTGATGTTTGCTAGGTCTTGCATAACTTATGACATATATGTCCCATGTCAGTCTGTGCATACATGTTCTTAGTCTGTCAAGCATGATTGGTGAATGAATTGATAGGTTGCTAGCTTGTTCTGCGCACACATAAAGATGATTATATGAACATGTTATGAATGCATAAATGGATATCCCTTGATATAGGTGCATACTAGTGTGAAATAATGTGATGATATCTCTTGATTTTTATGTGCTTGTGTGTCACAATTATAAGGGCATCGTTGTAACTCTCGGGTTGGGATCTTATCCTTGGTCTCGTTGTCCCTAGTCCTGGTCCATGTCTGAACTCTTAAGGAATTGTGTTGTCCGCCCTTGTCTCTACCCTATCTCCGTAACTTCTAACCCTTACGATCCTTCGATGAGCGCCGATATGCAGAAAGGACCGACGACGAAGTGGCCTGGAGCGGCGCAACGGAAGTGTGATGGGTCCATGACCCCTTAGGCCCCAGGAACAACGTCACCGATGGCAAAAAGGACGAATATGCTTCAAAGATGACAATCGTTAATAAATTCATTCCAGCATATACGAGGAAGGGCATTCTTAATTCAAATTGTGGATTCTTCTACACTAATCGGAATTGATGTTTTGTGATAGGCCTAGAACTGACATAATTGAATGTGTGATGACGGATGTGCTGAATTTGTAGCAATGATTGCCTGACTAACTCGTTTCTATGACGATGTGCCTTGGTGCTTGGTATACTGACTTGCGAGTGAGTACGTTATGGGTTATATGAATGGGAGTGATTTCTTCTTGAGCTTGAGTCATGAGATTCTTTAGTGAGACGGGTTGGAAATTGGAAAGTGGATTAAGGTATTCGGATTGGGTCTTTGGTCGTGTGAGATGGGGTGCAGAAAGGACGCGTTAGCTTGGGTAGAGCCGAGTGAGTTGGGATGTGTGAAAGATAGTGGTCTGTGAGTATAGATGAGCTTCCAGGTAGGTCTTAGGTGAGCAGTGGGGATAGTATGGTGAGATTTTGAGGGAGATGTCTAAGTGAGAAGTGGTAGTCTAAGTAGCTAGTGTGTGCGGGTAGTATAAGAGAGTGGTTGACTGAGGTCTGGACTAGTTTCATTAGGGTGATCTTGAGATTGGGCGTGGGTAGTGGTAGTTAGGACAGTTCTAGAGGTGGATGGGCAAGCTAGGAGTTGATCAGGGGATTCTTGAGGGGAGGTGTTGTGAGACGGATTGGTGTGCTAAGGAAGGTGTCTAGATAGTCTATGAGCGGAATGTGGGCGGTGTCAAGGATGATCGATTAAGGAATGTCTGAGGAATCGTAGAATTTAGGACTAGGTGATGGGTGCTAAGAGTGGGAGCGATTTCGGTAAGGGATGAGGTTGAGGAATTTCCTGGGAAAAGTAGTATGAGGTTGCTTGGGAAATTATCGATCGGGGATATTAGGTTGTTCATATCAGGGATGTTCGTGTGATGAGTATTTGGGGGTTTTTTAGATAGGATTGGTAATGGTTGGGGAATTTATGAGTGAAGGATCTCTAGATGCATTGTTGGAGGATTTTGGCATAGAAAATGAATCAGGATTTATGAGTGGAGGTCATTGTGGCTATTGAGGTAATTGAGGATGTGAGATGAATCTTCGAGGAAAGGCTGGTACCTATGCAATGATGTAGTTTAGATTCCTAGTAAGACTGTGGGCTTAAGGTTGAGATAGATAGATTATGCGCATGGATTTGGGAACTAGGCAAAGCTAAAGGTATTGAGGACGCTAGAGAGATTTTTGAAGGTTGGTGAAGTTGCAGTGCTTAGGAAATTCGGACGAGGATGTCATAGGAATTCGGTGAAAATGATAATTGGTACATAAGGGTTTAAGTGGTAGAGATTTCGAAGTTTAAGGAAGCGCGATCTGAGGCAATTTGGGGAAACATGCGGAGTTGAAGGAACTAGTCTAGGTACAGTATGCCGGGAAGAAGATCTAGAGTGGGTCGACTTGATGGTCATGGTGATTCGTGGTTGGGAGTACCACTAGTTGAGTTCTGCATTAGAACTGGTCGGGAGTGTCAGGTGTGAGATGGTCAGCATGAGTTGGGTCCTTAGAGGTGGATGGTTAGTAAGAGTGGTTAGTGGCGTCGGGAGTGATTAAGTTAGCAAGGTGATTCGCGATGTCTCTTTAGGAGATGATAGTCGAGTGAAAGGTAGGACTTGAGATCGGGATGTCGAAGTGGATTGGTCCTTAGATGGCTTGTGGCATAGGAGTTGGGATACCTTGTAGTTGGTTTGGGTATTCGACCTTGATTGTGAATAGTTATGAGGCTAGAAAGGTTGTATGTGAGCAGGATACAATGGTGCCTAGAACTGGTAGTGGTTTGGGTTGGTAGACCTCGGTGAATTTGATCTTAATGCAAGAGCTGGTGGGTAGTGGTCGTGTCTTGTCATGATTGATAGTTGTTGGCATGTTCTCTTGAGGATGTGATCTAGCGTACACTTTACTTGGGGCTGAATGTGGTGCGAATTCTATGCTATAGACGATATTAATTCTATGATGTATTGCCGTTGACAATAGGGAACTGTTAGTACTAACATAGTTATCCCTGAACTCGATGGAATGCTACTGTATGGAAGTAGTTGTTTGCCTCTAATGCGATGACGCTTGGTAGTTAGAACGAGTATGATGTACTTATCTGATTAATATAACATGCTTATTTGATTGATATGGTGTGTAACTTCCGTGAGATGATGTGATAAATTCTACCATATATAATACGATGCTAAATATGCAATGTTATGTGGCTATTCTTGAGGTGATTATGCTATGCTATTAGACGTGAGGTGCTATTGGTATTCGATGTATATATACATGATGTTTGATGATGGAAATGATAGAAATTGAATTGTTGAACTTTGATTATGACTTGGAACCTAGGAGGGGAATATGGGATTAGCCTTTAGAGGTGGATGGTAGGATGAATGGAGAGGTTAGAAATGCTTTTGACTAATGCCGAACTTGAAGTTTTGAACGGTGTTTTAAAGAGGACGTTGTGATGTTTTGAGTTATGATATGACCGAGGAGTCGGAGTAAGGATGTGGTAGTGGCCCATATTACATTCTTGCTACGGTCTATTGGGGATATTATGATCACGGCAACGGTACTGTGAGGATCTCATAGGGGCACTTATGAGATTCTTACGGGATCAATGACATGATCCTTGGACTCACCAATTTCAAACTTCATCCCCTATTTTAAAATTATTTTAGCCTCGGGGACGAGGCTTGTTTTTAGAGGTGGATGATGTAAAGGCTCGGATTTTCAAATCCTAATTTTTCGGAAAAAAAAAAAAGGAAAATGAAAATGAATTTAAATCGGATTTAAAACTCGTTTAGCGGATTCCGACCGGAATATAAAATTTAGCGAACGATTTCCGTCATTTTACCTCGAAAATTCAAAATAATTATCGTAGTGCGATATCTTTTTCGATTTTATAAATCTAATTGATCGAGAAAGAAAGAGCCGGAAAAACTAACATTTGGGAACTAATTTCGGGATTCAAAATTCGCGTATTCGGAATTTATTTCCGGGTAAATGTTTACCCATTCAACACTCATCCTCACCCACTCCCTCACCGTACCATACCCTCTCCAATCCATCAATCTCCCTCCATTCCTATTCTAAAGATCGCTTCACCATCACCACCCTCACTGCCATTCTTCATCATCACCCTTACCAACTCCCATCGGTTCATCATCTCACGCCATCACCATTCTCCATTTGCAGCAACACACCTCCGCCACCAATCCCTCTTCATCCTCCTCTCCTCCTCGTCTGATGGGCAGCCGCAGCCGCTAGTCGTCCTCCTCCTTCCTCGAGAGAGCGCAGCAGTACCAACTAATCTACTACAATTACATTCCTCCGTGTGCATTACCACTGAGCCAATCCGAGGGTCGGAGACGCCAAACCCACACCCGCCTTGCCTCTTCGACCGTCCTCTTCGAGACCGAAGCAGCCGCATCATTCCTCGACACCCCGAGCAGCAGTGGAGCAGCCACCGGAGCCGTCGCAAAGCCATCGAGCCTCGACATCCTCCCTCCCCTATTTGAGCGCAAGCCACTTTTCCGGTAAGCGTTTCTCTTCCGTCTTCGATCGAAACCACCCTCGGACTTCACCATCACACTCACCCATGTCCGGCACAGGTCCGACGAGCCATCGCGAGCCACCGACGAAGCCCAGAACTCCAATCGAAGCTCCGACACCCGCGAAACCACCTCGGTGAGCTTCCACCTTTCCTCCCTCTATTTTGATTCGATTCTGACTTGGGTCGGGCTGTGGGCGAGTGTCGAGTGTGCGTGAGCTGAGTGCGGGGCTTTTGGGTGAACTCGTGAGCCTGGCAAGAGCTCCGGCGTAGTCGAGTATGTGTACGAGGCCGAGCAGAGCCGAGGCGAGCAGTGGCGAGCGCTAGCACCAGCGGGAGCGGGTCGAGACCAGCGAGCCATCTGAGCAGAGGCGAGCGCCGGAGACGGATCCGAGCGAGCTGGACGCAGCTGCAAATCGCGGGGAACCCTCGTCGACCAGAGCAGCGCAGGCGGGAGCGGGAAATCTCCGGAGGAAGAAGATGGAGACGTGGGCCCTCCTGCTTGCCCAGTCAGCTCCGTGGGGTCCCTGTCCAGTCAGCCTCCTTTGTTTATCAATTGGTTGAACCGGTTGAGACTTACGTTAATTAGCGGGTTTGGTATGGTTCGGTTCGGTTCGGTTCGGGTTATTCGTTTATTATTTAACTAATTAACGGTAATTAAATTATTTTGTAATAGTATTTGAGGATTTAAAAGATAAATTATTATATTTTGGGAGCATTATAAGGGTTGATTTATTAAATAAAAATGGTCGGGATTTTAGGGGATTTGGAAATAATTTATAAAGGTGTTTAATAAATGGTATTTAAAATATCATATAATACTATGTCGGATTAAAATATATTATTGGGGGTTTGAAATATATTATTTGGAATTATAGATTTTAAAAGTAATTTAAATAATAAATTGAAAAAGGAATTTAGCGAGTATTTTCTAGGGTCGGAATTCTTAACTATTTAATTCGGATTTGAAACGGTTTTGGAACTAACTTGAGAATAAAACTTATTCGAGGACTAACTAGCATGCTAATATGATCATTTGACTAACGGCATGATATGTGTGTCTAATAGCATGACTTATGGTGATTTATTATAAAGGGTTAAATATTGGTTACCGATGATGATAATGATGATATATATATATATATATATCCTAATGGAAAGTATGAGTATGAAATAATAATATGCGAATTTGGCTAAGTATGATATGGAAGTTATCTTAAGTTGATAAGAGATAGTTGATCGTGATGAACTGAAAGTGTGGTTGATGCGAGCTTGTTAATTATCTGTTTGTATGAATGTGTGATATATGTGTTCTGAGTGGCTATAGACGTATACTCAGTGTATTCTCGTTATGTATTTAGGTGATACTTTGTGATTGCGCTATTGTTTGCTGGATTATTCTTTTGCTGATCTTCTAGCCAGGTAAGTACCTCCGGGGCTTACTCAGTAACCAGTACCTCCTGCCTGATGTGTCATATAATATGTAGGTGTTGCATATGCATAAGAGCATGTCATGTAGTATCATGCTTAGGAATTGCATTTACGAATGAGCATCCTTACTCTGTATGCGTTTGAATACAGAACGGCCGTTATCTGTGAGTCCTAGAGTCCTTGCTAGGGTCATAGGGCAGCCCAACTTCATCGGGCGTTGTCCTCCTCGGGTCATTTATATATATATATATATCACGAGATACGAGATGGGCATGAGATATGATATGATGATGAGATATGATATGATGATGAGATTTGATATGATTATAGCATCGAACTGGCCAGTCTCCACCTTGTCTGGAAGAGGGGTGGTGGTAGAAGAGGGATATACCACTTGGTATTCTTTGTTAAGGCCTTACTTAATATTCCGCACATATGAGTTAGGAACATGATAGTGTGGTTAATATTCCAGTACTGCATGAAGGCATCTTTATTCTAGGTATAGGCGTATTATATGTTCTCAGCGCGGTCAGAGGACCCGCGGGCGGACTCTTGGCCTGACTTGGTGGTATAGTTTTAGGTACCCGATATACTGCTTGATTTTGTGCTGTTATGACGGGGTCTATTCATATGGCGGAGAGTGAGTGGTTGAAACCTGAGTTCACCAGATTCATACTTTTGGGATTTCTCCCTAATTATACTCTGTTTTGACCCGGCTCTTTCGTGGCACTGGTTGTATCACTTTCAGAACTTATGCCCTTTGCATGATAAAGGATTTCCCGCGTTGTAGACTAAGGACAGGTATAGGGGTTTACCCCGGGGTCTCCAACGGACCTTCCGGATTTGGGTGCGAAATCCCACTTTAAACTACACATCTTCGATTTCAAACCTTCAACCTGTACTCGGGGCGCAAGATCCCAACGAGGGGTTTCATCCCTCGAAACGTAACTTGGGAATCATAATCCTGGGCCGTTACAATATTCATATGAATTTTAGACATATAAGTAATGTAATTAATCGTACCTTCAACTTTCTAATATATGTTTAGCCCATCTACTCAAACTTTTGCACTCATTATGTGTAGAACTTTTGATTCATTTAATTTGAGACATTCAATATTCAAGGTAGGTTCATTCATTCTTTAGCTTAATTATTATATAGCTCAAACTAATAATTCATACTTTTTTCACTCTAATTCAAGAAAGTTTCATTCATTCTTTCGATCGAAGGAGTTCCGTCACCCGTAGCAGTGAAGGCAGAAGCATTTCTCTTGGCGATCAAATTGAATTGGCAACGTGTACCATCATTGAGAGTGATTGTGTGTAGGTCTTGGCACATCGATCTTAAGCGAAAATAGAAGGCCAGATCGAACTTGGGCAACGTGATTAAGCGCACGGAGGAGCTGACTCAAGAGCTCATGAGTTGTGCATGGAGCTATGTGAAGAGGGAAAGAAATGGTGCATGTGGTTCATTGGTTGTTTGCACAAGACATGTAGATGAGTGTTTCTTTTGCCCAAATGCTAGATCTTTTTTGTTTTTAAACTCCTCTTTGTTTAAGTTGATGTCGAATGATTTGATTTTGATAATAATAATAATAATAATAATAATAATAATAATAATAATAATAATAATAATAATAATAATAAAATAGTAGCCATATATGTTTTTTTTATGGGCATCACTTGATTTGGTTGTTGGTTGGTTTAGATATTGGTTTCCAATTAGTGGATTATAGAATTTATTAATGAAGATAGGCTCATTGTTAGATATTGAGATTCAGTGTTAGATATTTTTTTTTTTTTAATTTTGAGATATTATAGATTTGGTTCTTGGTTGGTTTAGATATTTATGGAATTTCATCCTTACTAATTGTCTTTACCAATTAATTTAATTATCTTATCTTTTCATCTTTAAACATTTACAAATTAAAAGTGAAATCATAATTTAAGAATCAGTTGAGGTACTATGGATTTGGTTGTTGGTTGGTTTCGATATTTATGGAATCATATTCTCAATAATTATCTTTACCAATTAATTTAATTATCTTATCTTATTTATCTTGAAATATTTATAAATTAAATATTTAATTAAATATTCAAAATCTAAAGTAATTACACACTACTCCATCTTATCTTATTCATCTTTAGTTCTTTACTAATTAATTTAGCATAAATATTCAAATTCTACACTAATTATACACTACTCCATCTATATATATGTACGATAAAAATAAATCTCAACTATTTATACTAAGGGATAAAAACAAATCTCAAGTATGCCTAACAAATCATAATAAATAAATAAATAAATTTAACATTTTTAAATATAAATAATACATTCAAAGATAGCAAATGCATTCGAAGAGAAGAAGAATAAATTAAAGAAAAACAATTACAAATCTAAATAACGGTACATCAATAGTATAATACTATAGAAGAAGTCGCTTACGTCATTTGAGTATTTGACGACTTCTTAGTTTAAAGTAGTTTTTTTTTTAATTTTTTATTTAGGATTTGTTACTTATTAGATTAATTACATTAATAATAAAAAAGAATTAGATTTAAAATTTAAAATATTAATTGATTGTTATCCCGCTTATTAGGTGGGTATGATTGTTATCTCACTTATTTTAAGATATGCTGATTAATTGATTGTTAAAGCATATTTTTTTTAATTTGTTAATTAATTATTCTAATTAATATATGTCGATAACAAATCTACGAGAGCCTAAGGCGATAATTAATATATGCCGATTAGGTGGTTATGATTTCATATATATGCGGATAGAATTTGTTAATTAATTAATTTCAAATCAAATTAATATCCTTATAAACGACAGAGTAATTAATAATTAATAAATAGAAATAAACATATATACCGATAGGATAAATACAACTAATCATATATACCGATAGGATTTGTCGATCGGGTGGTTATGATTTGATTTTCATATAGTTCGATGGTAGTTAATTGTAAATTGAAAGATGAGGTAAGGCTCGGTTCCCATATATAGATTTCATTTTTACCGTTAACTATATAATAATTAACAATGTTTAGATGTGAGGGGTATTTAGAATTTTAAGTTTATTTACAGAAATTTTTTATACATTTTTTTAATATTAAATGTATTAATTTAAAAAAAAAAAACATTGTGCGGGTACTAACTAGTTTAGTAATGGAAAATTTGAGAACGAATAAAGGCAATGAAGCACATCATCCCTTTAACAGGGATTGATGATTATTTTGCCGTTGTTTTTAATAAACCGCGGGTACAGAAATTATTTTATACTGTAATTATAATATTAATATTTAATATGAATAAGATTATCACTGTGTTTATTTTAATGTGAAACGAATTATTACGAGATTCTTGGATCATGTTCAACTTTTGCTCAAATTGAGGGGCGAGACTTTTAGCGCAACGGCGAGCATAAGCAAAACTATATGTAGTACTCCGTATTTCATTATTAATTACTAATATAATTATTGGCAAAATATCTTTCTTAATCAGTACTCATCATTTGTTTATATATGAATATTTGTTATTTAATGACATTTTTAAATAAGAATTGTATTATCTAAAATCAGGGTTTTTTAGGGGCAATTTGAAAAATATTCAAAAAAATTGCTTTAATTAGGAGAGTGTCTAAAAATTTGTAAAAATTGGTGGAGTGTCTATCCCCTTTGCCCCCATCATCAGTGCCCCCGCCCCCTCTCGCATGTCCAGTTTTTTTTTTCCCGTTTTTTTTTAAAATTTTTGCGCTTCTGCACTTTCTGTTGTGCAAATATAACCCGATGTTGTGCAAATATAACATTATGTTATGCAAGCTTAAACAACCTTATGGAACGGATATACACATGTATTTGTATTTTAAAATTGCATTAATATATCTTATTTCCACATAAGCACATCGCTCTACCATTGACATAAGAGGCTTTTAAAGCTCAATTATTACTAGACCATTGCCAACGGCGATGTTGTTAACGTCGACGTCGATGTTGCTGACACCGACATTCCTGACGCCGCTGACACTGACACTGCTGACACTGTCACCACTATCATTGCGAACACCACTGTCATTTTTCGTGACAGCGCTGACGCCGACATCGGAGATGCTGATGCTACTGAGCCGACGTCGAAGATGCTTTTTTCTGTGTCAGCACTTTCTTTTCGTGTCAGTAGCACTGACGTTGAAATTGCTGATGTCAACATCGGAGATGCTGACGCTTCTGACGCCAACATCGATGCTACTGACGCCCACGTCGAAGATACTTTTTTTCGTGTCATCGCTGATGTTGACATTGATGACGTCAACGTCGGGGATGCTTTTTTTTTTGTTAACACTTTCTTTTTTGGTGTCAGCACTGATGCTGACGCTGACATCAAAGATGCCGACGCTACTGACGTCGACATCGGAGTTACTGACGCTGCTGATGCCGACATCGAAGTTGCTGACACCAACATCGGTACTTTTTTGCATCGTGTTAGCACTAACGCCGACATCCGAGATGTCGGCTGACGCCGACTTCGAAGATGTTTTTTTTTCATGTCAGCACTTTTTTTGTGCCAGCACATTCAGTTGGGCATCAACATTTTTTTTTTCTTGGCATCACTTTATGTTGTGCAAATATAATCTGATGTTGTGCACATATAATATTATGTTGTGCAAATGTAACTTTATGTTGTGCAAATATAATATTTATATTATATTTGCTTAAAGAACCTTATAAAAAGGATATGCACATTATTTTAAAATTGCACTAATGTATCTTATTATTTAACATTTATTAGAAAATTTTGCAAATTACTATAATTATTATAAACTTTAGCCTATATGGGATTCGAACCCACGTATTTGCGCATAAGCACATCGCTCTACCATTGAGCTAAAAAGCTTTTAATTATATTATAACGTAACATTCAGATAAACAAACATAACCCTACAACAAACTGATGTAAAAAGAAAAAACATCGCTCTACAGAAAAGACATGAAGCTGAAGAAGCAAAGGTTTAAACAACCAGACCTTATCCATAGTTCAACAAATTCCTTTAAATGCTCCAAAAATTATCAAATCAATTCATAA
Organism: Persicaria tinctoria; assembly: GCA_037127255.1. Taxonomy (NCBI): domain Eukaryota; kingdom Viridiplantae; phylum Streptophyta; class Magnoliopsida; order Caryophyllales; family Polygonaceae; genus Persicaria; species Persicaria tinctoria. Next base: position 66,624,949 of record JBANSL010000001.1, read on the forward strand.
AAGAAGCAAAGGTTTTCCCATGTCATCACACAATTACAAATAAAAAAGAACATATACATCAACTTGAATTGCAAAAAAAGAGATCATGTCAGCGCACGTATCAGCATAGTTACACAAATTATACAATATATCAGTAGCTTCAGGATGAGCAATAACATGTGAACAATAAATGTCAAATCAATATAAAATATAGCATAACTAGCAAGGGAATTCAAACTCCATAGGGAGAATGGGATAAATATAGCATAACTAGCAAAGCATATCACAAATCATTGTTATGTTCTCACAGAACCAAAAAAAAAAGAAAAAAGAAAAAAGAGGAAGTTAAATTTTTTTAAAAGTGAAAAAATTAGAAGTTTATGTTATGCAAATATGACAATTTGTTGTGCAAATATAACTTTATGATGTGCACACATAACAATCTGTTGTGCAAATTGTTAGTGCTGACACTGTTATTTGGGTGTGGCAGCAACATTGTTTTTCCCTCTTAATTTTAAGCAAATAATGTGAAAAATCATATTCCTCGAACAATAAGTCTAATAAAGAGTTATGCAAGTCTAAATCTCAAAAAGATGACATTTTAGCACTAAAAACAATTCCTCCTCAAAAAATGAAAAGGCTCCATTTTAATTATTCCTAAGTTCCCAAAAACATCCATTTCATTTTTAAAGAAAGATCATATCACCAAACAACACCAAACACCCCAAAATGGATATAATTTCACCATACTAGCTATCAGATGAAGTGATGAACAATTACTAGAAATAAAAAAGAAACTATACATCTACTTGAATTGCAGAAAAAGAGACCATGTCAGCACAGAATTAGAAATAAAAAAAGAACAATGTCAGCACAATCAGAGACCATGTCAGCACACAATTAGATACCATGTCAGCACATACCAAAAAAAATCATGTCAACACATATTGTTTCTGAAAGAACGAAGATATAGAAGTAACATAAACCTACCAAATGGATCAAAATCGAAAAATAAAAACAAAATCAGGCCACAAAATCGAAAATAAAAACAAAGGACAGAAAACAAAAATGCAGTAAGCAATCAAGCAAAATGAAGTAAGCAATCAAAATTAACAAGTAAAATGCAATACATCCTTACTGTTCCGCACTCGATCTCTGCGTAGAATTTCCCTCAAGATATAACACATATTCAGCACATATTCACTACATGTCAGCACATATTCACGCTTGTGTCAGCACATATTCACTCGGTGTCAACACCCTTAGACCTTGAACTAGACTACACCAAAGAATATGATATAGGTCAATGTAATCTGTTTGCAGTGTCAGCAGACTAACACAACAACAAAGAAAATCAGTATAAAACATAGCATAACTAGCAAGGGATATTTTACTAAAGAGAGCATTTCTTTCTAACAAAAAAAGACATCAGAATGAGTGCTTCTGAGAACTTTAATAACATCAGCTAAAGCTTCAGAGTCATATACTTTAAGCTTACACTAGAATGGCTTATAAAAAAGATAAATAATTGAATGCTGACATACAACCCACAAAAAAAAATTGTAACCTATGATGTGCACAAATAACAATTTGTTGTGCAATTGTAACTTTTTGATGTGCACAAATAACAATCTGTTGTGCAAATTATTAGGAGTGTCAGCAACATTAGCCCCGAAAACCAAAGTAGGTTCCAGATTTCATATAAATTCATAAAACCAGAGTAGGTTCCAGATTTCATATAAATCCACATCAACTTGAATTGCACAAAAAGAGACCATATCAGCTACAATCAGAAATAAAAAAGAACCTATACATCTACTTGAATTGCACAAAAAGGTATCATGTCAACACACAATTAGAAATAAAAAAGAACCATGTCAGCACACAATTAAACTTTGTAGAGATACTAGCTAATAACTCTATATAAGTCAGACACGTTATTAAATAGGAAAAGGGGAAACAAACCCTAGTTGTTAAGCGATAAAAATAAAATAACAAAAATTGCTGATATTACCGAAAAAAACATACAAACTCAATTTTAAGCCCTGATATGATCTCCGCTAGCATAAAAAGACCATAGGTCACAGCATAGCGGTGAGTTTGAACTGTGGCGCAATTCCCTATCCAAAAAGGTATCATAATAGAGAATCCGACACCGGATGCTTGATATCGCTTCTACCGAGACCGCATACCAGATAATCATCTACAGTTTCAAATTAAGATTGCTGACATGGTTTTTAATAATTTAAAAACTCATGTCAGCACAAAACCTATTCATCTAGTGTACAAAGCCTTGCTATATTCTCACATAACCAATAAAAAAAAAGCTCAGCTTTCCACCTCAAATATGTTAAGACAAAAGCAGCTTTCCACCTCAAATACTATCCAATGAATTGCAACAGATGATTAAATTTGTGTGCTGACATGGTCTAATTTTTCGCTGACATGGCCTAATTTTTTTACTGACATGGTCTAATTTTTGTGTTGACATGGTCTAATTGAACAAGAAATTAACAAAACAAAACCATCAACTACTGCAAGATACAACACTGACTTGCGATTTTGATGAATTTCTAAAGTTTCGAATGTGTTTAGTTTTCAGAATATTTTATTTCCAGAAGATTTTAATGAATTTCTAAAGTGTCCAAAAGATGTCAGCATTTAATAAAAGATACTATAAAAGATAACGTTTACAAATAAGATCATTCTCAAAATTGATATCATGTTACATGAGATGAGAAGCTCAAACTTCCACAATCCTCTAATAAAAGATACTGTAAAAGATAAAGCTTTTGCTCATCAACAGCTAGATGTCAGCATTTACACAACTACAACAGCTAGATGTCAGCATTTTCACAAATTGCACAAACAAAGAGCTTGATATGGACCTATTCGAAGCTTGCTGATAATTCACTAAACACGTGAAAATATTGGCAAGTAAAGTTCATCATAAACAATCAATCTCAATTTCCTTGTACTGACCTATTCGAAGTTGCATATTTGGTTGAATGAACACACAGTAGGTGATGTAAATACTGTATAATTACATCAACCATGGAAGAAACTATATTTTGTAAGAACAAACTGTATGAAAATATTGGTAAGTAAATTCTGTATAATTACATCAGCCATGGAAGAAAATATTATGTAAATTCTGTATAATTCACTAAACACTTTATTTCGTAAGAACAAACTGTATGGAAAAAAATGAAAGCAATAGGCAGATTCTGTATAATTCACTAAACATCAACTCTTCTCTCTCATGGCAATATAAGTTGACCTGCTCTACAGATTTGAGCTTGAAAATCAGCCATGGAAGAAAGCAATAGGCATATTTAAAGAACACACTAAATATCAAAATGAAGAAATTGTAAGAATATAAACAATTACGCCTCTAAATTCTAGCGATTTCCGATCCAGAAAAATACTAGGGAAGGGAAGGAATTAATGAACGATTCAACAACTCACCTCCAATTGAAGGCGGAGCCAAGTCGGATTTGGTCAAGAATCGAACCACATCTGAGATCCGACGACTTCTAATTGAAGGTGGAGAAATTGAAGGCGTCCTCTCCGCTGAAGCGTTTCTCCCTCTCAGGCTCTCAGCCTCGCTGGCTTCCAATTGTTGGTCGGATCCGCCGCTCGCCGAGAAAGGAGGAGACACCGCTCACCCAGAAGGAGAAGGAGAGAGGAGGAGGTTGGAGAGAGGAGGATGAAGATTAGGGATGTGTATGGAGGATGAAGAACATCAACACTATTAGGGATTGGATTCGGAAGTTCAGTTTTAATAGTATTTTTTTATTGTTCTTTCTGATTTTTTATTAAGTTAATAGGAATGGACACTTTACCAATTTTTACAAAAATTAGGACACTCCTCCAATTAGAGTGAAAATTTGTGCATTCGGCACAAATTATTTTTTTAAAGCAAAAGAAACTCCTTCATTAACCTAAAAAATCATCCTGCAATACAGAGTTTAAGAAGTCAGGAAAAGCAACGAACTGATTTGGAAAGAATACACTTACGAGATTTGAAAATTTGAAAGCGGGAATAATTTTGAGTATTTGGGTTGTTTGGGTAACGTTTTAGAGCTTCTTATTTTAATATTGGAGTATATAGATTTAAATAAAATAAATTAGCCTAAGATTATATATTAATTAATGTTTGGAAATTAATTTTTTAATAGCTACATGTACCCCAAGCTTTTCGAAGCTTTTCTTTATGTATACAAATATTTCCAGTTTATCAGCTACCCATTCAGCTAAAGTTACCAAACGCATTACTAGCTTGCCAATACTTTAATTTAACATATATTTTACAAAATTAATCATTCAGTTTCAGGTACTCATTCAACTTCTTTCAGCTTCAGCTACCCATTCAGCTTTATCCACCCATTCACTTTCGGTTACCAAACATATCATTGGTTAACTTAGGAGATTATATATATATATATTAATTTACATATGTTATTGTTTGTGTTACAAACGTTGGGATACCAGCTACCCCAAATGGTTCACATGCACTCGACTTCGACCTCATCAATAAAAGGTATTGATAAATTGCGTTATACTTGAAGAAAAAATTGCTTATGTTATTGTTTTTTATTTAAAAAATTATTTGATAAGGTGTCTTCTTGAAGAAAAAAACTCATAAGAATATAAAGATTTAATAAACAATTTAAACCAAATTATCAAGTATATAAAATCAAGATTTACTATTTATACACATATACTGTTTATATAGTCAATGAGATGATATAAAATATGCTCTTAAATAAACTCATAAAATAGCAAAACTTATATGTATGTCCCGTGCGTGGTATGCCTTGACTAGTATTAAAGACAAAAGAGTCTCTACAAGTCAGGCACGTACCCAACTATTGAAACCTTGTTGTGGGGGACCAAGAGTAAATGATTTTTAATGATGTGATTAATTAAAGGAATTAATAACCAAATTAAGTTAATTAAACAATAATTAAGCGTAAAGAGTAAAGACTGGACTAAGCTATCATTAGGCCCTCCTAAATTTATGTCTCACAAATGCTAATTGATTATGACTGAGCATGGTTTCTAACAATTAATTAGCGAGAAGGGCCACGACTTATTGTATTATTTTCTAAATAAATAAAAATAACATTTTTTTGGTAAGGTTTTGCTAATTCAACCTAAGAAAATGAAGAAGCAAGAACTTAGTGATATTTATATGAGAAGAGAAAATGGGGTTGGTATGTCCAACTTCTTTAAGCAATTAACCCCCCAATGTCTTATCGGTTAGGTTTTTTCTCTCTCGCTTTTGAGTTTATCTGTTTTGTTGCTTTTGATCAATCACCATCTTCTTTTTCTCCATCGATCATCGTTTTCATCTCCTATTACTTAAACAACAATGGCATGTGAGTTTACTTGCAATGTAGTATTTTTTGCTAGAGTTTTCTGCTTATACAGGAACAAGGGCCGATTTGACTGTTTAACTTTCTTTTTAACATTAATTTGTTGTAATGCGTTTCAAATTTGTGTAGATGCTAGCGTGTCTAGTTTAGAAGAACAAAAAAACATGTTTAATATGAGTGTAGTTTATTTTGTCAGTGTTTTGTGCGATTATTTGTATTTTAGTGATGAAGGAAGGTTCCCTCCTCGATGTAATCTATACTCTTACCCTGAGGTTTACGCCAGTGATCCCTAGTTCTCTGTGTGCGTCTTTCTTTTGGCCGGTTGATTCATTTGTCCTGCTAGCTTGTAGTTTACAGTGTAGAATGACTTATGCAGTACGTTTTCGATTTTTTGCAATTTCTTTATATAATTTGTTTAGTGTATTTCCTTTATATCATTTGTTTATGTCATTTACTTCTGTAATTTGCTTCCGGATGTACATGGTGATTAACTCATCTACTAGCTTGTCTTATCTCTTAGTTTTTCTAGGCTCGTCTAGATAATCGAATTTGTTCGCTGATATAAAAAAAAATACTGAGTGTGAAAATGTATGGGTAATATATTTTGACCGAAATATGTACAGACTCTATTTTGCATGTATGATGGATCTTCTCTTGATCTAATTAATGACTATTCATGCATCTTCTTAATTTAGTTTAACCGATCGATCCACGACATCAGGCATTGATTTGGCATCACTAACACGCAGATTAATTACATAATTAATTAATTAGCAGAAACTTAATTAATTTACTCGATATATTTATCACAAGTTGTTCCATATAACTGCAACGGGTACAAAGTACGTACACATATTTAACTTATAAAATTAATTGATTAGTTTAAACAGTAATGATCCCCAAATGGGATAACTTAATTTTGCAATTTTTTACTGTGAATCTGTGATTGCTTACTTCTCCCTCAATCAATGGCGCCGGTTGGCTATTGGAGGGAGCAGAGCCCTCTTAAAATATGCAAGCTAGTTTACATTATTTAAAGAGGGTTCATCTTCTAGCCATTCACACGGTGCCGACGTCAACTCTTGAAATCGTTGTGCAATCTGACGGAAACGACGACCAGAGGGTACGTGTCGGTCATAGACGGATTTAGGCGGGGGCAAGCGGAAGCATACACCACCCCTTTCATCCGACGAATTACCTATCTTTGTTTTACGTGTCGATAGCTTCGTTTTGATATATTATAAGCATGAATCCGATGAACGAGTAAAAAGTTATAACCATTTGAAAGTTATAAGCAGTTTAATTATTTCAAATGTCTTTTAAGTAAAGCATGATTCTTTTATACTTTACTTAATTTGATATTTCGGCCATATAATTCAACCAAAGAACATCGAAACAAGAAGTTATATTATTAAATTCGATAATTATATAAGAAATTATGCAAGTTTAAAGTTTGTATATCTTGTTACAGGTTATTGCATGCTAACAGAATAACAAGTTGCATATGGACTTTGTAGGTTTCAAATAATATATTTTTAGACGAAAAAAAATATTGTTATTGATTAAAACGACATCGTTTTTTCGTTTAAAGAGAAAAAATATATAACAACTACTGGCACAAGTTTAAACTAAAATATCATTGCTTTGTTTAAACACCGCCGTTTTGAACAAAAAAACATTGTGTTTTGAACACCGTCGTTTTGAACAAAAAAACATTGTGTTTTGAACTAAAAAAACTTTGTTTAAACTAAAATATCATTGCTTAATCTAAAATATCATAGTTTTAGTTCGCTAAAAGTACTATAAAAAAATCTATGGAAGAGTGAATCAACAACTTGTATAAAACTTCGCCCCCCCCCCCCCCCCCTCCCCCTTTCGATAAATTTTTGGCTCCGTCCCTAGTGTCGGTGTTGGCATTGAGGATTCCCTACAACAGAATGTATATATCACCTCCATCAACACAGACTTCCGGTGTTGACGTCCTGTTACTCAAGATTTGTTGAGGTCATGATCAATCATGATCGTCGACGTATTCGAATTCACCAGCACAACCTCATAATCTTCTTCAAATCGTCGTTGGGTCCTAGACATGGCCACGGGTCATGGGTCGGGCGGGTCACCGGGTCAGGGTCAAAGGGTCGAAGGGTTGGCTCAGGTTGAGGGTCAGGGTTAGAGTCGGGGAGAATATAACCCGTGACCCGGCGGGTCAACCTAATGGGTCATAAATTTTTATTCTTAAAAAAAAAAAAATTTCTAAAAAAAACTAGAATTAATATTAATATTACAATTATTACTCCCATGCATTGTATGTTGTGAAAATACTACTCAACCTTTGCTTTCTTTTATAGGCTTAGCACCCATCCCCTTTCTTCTAGTTTTCAATGTGGGATGGGAAGTGGGACAAGAAGAAGTAGAAACTACATCATGTCTTCAATCTCTACCATTCGGTTTTTTTATGTCAATCCATACTTATAAATTTTTATCATATACAAACACTAGTACTACACTTTATATAAATATTATTTAAAAAAAAAATATTTTACCTATCAATTATGAAAGATTAAAATAACGAACGGGTAACAAAAAAGTGTGAAGTTCAACAAAATACCTTAAACATTTGTGTTATTTGGTGGATCCACTATTAAATTATTCTATATCATTCTATATGATACTAAGTTAGGAGTCTTTTTGATATAATTTCAAATAATACAAATATTGTTGTTGATAAAGCTGTTACACTTGTATGGTATCCTTAATGTCGAGTTTTCGTTTATTTTGAAAATGATATAGAACTTCAGATTTTCAAACACAAGAATGAAATATAATATTGGGTAATACTTTTTCAATGTGTCTTTTCATATCATAACAAGCAACTCAAGTATGTAATTCCAATAACATCATCATTATGTGTATACACAACATGTGGCTAATTCAACTTTAAACGAGAAAGTTTAACATATCTATATGAAGATGAACCTAGATTTGAAATCATTGATCAAGAAATTAACATAATAATGCAAGTAAAATAAAACACTTATGATTGATTAATGGATCAACACAACTATCAATTAAATTAAATAGAAAGATTAATCCAACATAACTTGATATATTGTATCATGATGTTTCATCACCATGTGTTATTCATTTCATTAAATCCTAAGAGGTAAACACTTTAATTATATTATATGTTACATCATATAATCCAAAGACATAAATTACATTATATTCCACCATGTAATCCAAAGACTTAAATTACATTATATTCCACCATATAATCCAAAGACTTTAATTACATTACATTTTACATCATATAATTTGATTCGTCGAAACATCAATTTCTCACAATTTCTTTCGTATCTCATATTTCTGTCCCACATCGAAAGTGTGCTATCTACCACTATTTTCTCTATATATAGATCCTAATACCCCTACTTGTCATTCCCACAATCCAACATTTTCTTTCCCACATCTAAAGTGTGATGAAATGATGGAGTGGAATGAAGATTATATATATATATATATATATATATATATATATATATATATATATATATATATATATATATATATATATATATATATATATATATATATATATATATATATCTTTCCACACAACATGTTTTGTCAACCTTAAATCTTTCCATTTCGAAAATGTGGTGAAAGACTTGGGTTGAGTTTTATTTTGTGTCTAAAACCATTTTTTTTTTAAAATGGTTGACCCGACGGGTCGACCCACATAACCCGTTGGGATACCCGGTTTGTTGCCATGTGGCCAACTCGGCGGTCTGACCCGTCGACCCGTCGGGTGACCAGAACCCGTTGACCCGCCGGAATCCCGGGTTAGGGTTCGGGTCATGCCCCCGGGTTCTCGACCCGGTGGGTCCGACCCGTCGACCCGACTGGTCGGACCCGTGGCCATGTCTAGCTGTCCAATCATGATCGGACCAACTCCTATAGAATCATAATCTTCTTCAGATCAGTCTTCTTACCAGTAGTAGTAGCTGTCATTTTAGGGGATCAGACCAGACCCGGGATTTTAGGGGATTTGGAAATAATTTATAAAGGTGTTTAATAAATGGTATTTAAAATATCATATAATACTATGTCGGATTAAAATATATTATTGGGGGTTTGAAATATATTATTTGGAATTATAGATTTTAAAAGTAATTTAAATAATAAATTGAAAAAGGAATTTAGCGAGTATTTTCTAGGGTCGGAATTCTTAACTATTTAATTCGGATTTGAAACGGTTTTGGAACTAACTTGAGAATAAAACTTATTCGAGGACTAACTAGCATGCTAATATGATCATTTGACTAACGGCATGATATGTGTGTCTAATAGCATGACTTATGGTGATTTATTATAAAGGGTTAAATATTGGTTACCGATGATGATAATGATGATATATATATATATATATATCCTAATGGAAAGTATGAGTATGAAATAATAATATGCGAATTTGGCTAAGTATGATATGGAAGTTATCTTAAGTTGATAAGAGATAGTTGATCGTGATGAACTGAAAGTGTGGTTGATGCGAGCTTGTTAATTATCTGTTTGTATGAATGTGTGATATATGTGTTCTGAGTGGCTATAGACGTATACTCAGTGTATTCTCGTTATGTATTTAGGTGATACTTTGTGATTGCGCTATTGTTTGCTGGATTATTCTTTTGCTGATCTTCTAGCCAGGTAAGTACCTCCGGGGCTTACTCAGTAACCAGTACCTCCTGCCTGATGTGTCATATAATATGTAGGTGTTGCATATGCATAAGAGCATGTCATGTAGTATCATGCTTAGGAATTGCATTTACGAATGAGCATCCTTACTCTGTATGCGTTTGAATACAGAACGGCCGTTATCTGTGAGTCCTAGAGTCCTTGCTAGGGTCATAGGGCAGCCCAACTTCATCGGGCGTTGTCCTCCTCGGGTCATTTATATATATATATATATCACGAGATACGAGATGGGCATGAGATATGATATGATGATGAGATATGATATGATGATGAGATTTGATATGATTATAGCATCGAACTGGCCAGTCTCCACCTTGTCTGGAAGAGGGGTGGTGGTAGAAGAGGGATATACCACTTGGTATTCTTTGTTAAGGCCTTACTTAATATTCCGCACATATGAGTTAGGAACATGATAGTGTGGTTAATATTCCAGTACTGCATGAAGGCATCTTTATTCTAGGTATAGGCGTATTATATGTTCTCAGCGCGGTCAGAGGACCCGCGGGCGGACTCTTGGCCTGACTTGGTGGTATAGTTTTAGGTACCCGATATACTGCTTGATTTTGTGCTGTTATGACGGGGTCTATTCATATGGCGGAGAGTGAGTGGTTGAAACCTGAGTTCACCAGATTCATACTTTTGGGATTTCTCCCTAATTATACTCTGTTTTGACCCGGCTCTTCCGTGGCACTGGTTGTATCACTTTCAGAACTTATGCCCTTTGCATGATAAAGGATTTCCCGCGTTGTAGACTAAGGACAGGTATAGGGGTTTACCCCGGGGTCTCCAACGGACCTTCCGGATTTGGGTGCGAAATCCCACTTTAAACTACACATCTTCGATTTCAAACCTTCAACCTGTACTCGGGGCGCAAGATCCCAACGAGGGGTTTCATCCCTCGAAACGTAACTTGGGAATCATAATCCTGGGCCGTTACAATATTCATATGAATTTTAGACATATAAGTAATGTAATTAATCGTACCTTCAACTTTCTAATATATGTTTAGCCCATCTACTCAAACTTTTGCACTCATTATGTGTAGAACTTTTGATTCATTTAATTTGAGACATTCAATATTCAAGGTAGGTTCATTCATTCTTTAGCTTAATTATTATATAGCTCAAACTAATAATTCATACTTTTTTCACTCTAATTCAAGAAAGTTTCATTCATTCTTTCGATCGAAGGAGTTCCGTCACCCGTAGCAGTGAAGGCAGAAGCATTTCTCTTGGCGATCAAATTGAATTGGCAACGTGTACCATCATTGAGAGTGATTGTGTGTAGGTCTTGGCACATCGATCTTAAGCGAAAATAGAAGGCCAGATCGAACTTGGGCAACGTGATTAAGCGCACGGAGGAGCTGACTCAAGAGCTCATGAGTTGTGCATGGAGCTATGTGAAGAGGGAAAGAAATGGTGCATGTGGTTCATTGGTTGTTTGCACAAGACATGTAGATGAGTGTTTCTTTTGCCCAAATGCTAGATCTTTTTTGTTTTTAAACTCCTCTTTGTTTAAGTTGATGTCGAATGATTTGATTTTGATAATAATAATAATAATAATAATAATAATAATAATAATAATAATAATAATAATAATAAAATAGTAGCCATATATGTTTTTTTTATGGGCATCACTTGATTTGGTTGTTGGTTGGTTTAGATATTGGTTTCCAATTAGTGGATTATAGAATTTATTAATGAAGATAGGCTCATTGTTAGATATTGAGATTCAGTGTTAGATATTTTTTTTTTTTTAATTTTGAGATATTATAGATTTGGTTCTTGGTTGGTTTAGATATTTATGGAATTTCATCCTTACTAATTGTCTTTACCAATTAATTTAATTATCTTATCTTTTCATCTTTAAACATTTACAAATTAAAAGTGAAATCATAATTTAAGAATCAGTTGAGGTACTATGGATTTGGTTGTTGGTTGGTTTCGATATTTATGGAATCATATTCTCAATAATTATCTTTACCAATTAATTTAATTATCTTATCTTATTTATCTTGAAATATTTATAAATTAAATATTTAATTAAATATTCAAAATCTAAAGTAATTACACACTACTCCATCTTATCTTATTCATCTTTAGTTCTTTACTAATTAATTTAGCATAAATATTCAAATTCTACACTAATTATACACTACTCCATCTATATATATGTACGATAAAAATAAATCTCAACTATTTATACTAAGGGATAAAAACAAATCTCAAGTATGCCTAACAAATCATAATAAATAAATAAATAAATTTAACATTTTTAAATATAAATAATACATTCAAAGATAGCAAATGCATTCGAAGAGAAGAAGAATAAATTAAAGAAAAACAATTACAAATCTAAATAACGGTACATCAATAGTATAATACTATAGAAGAAGTCGCTTACGTCATTTGAGTATTTGACGACTTCTTAGTTTAAAGTAGTTTTTTTTTTAATTTTTTATTTAGGATTTGTTACTTATTAGATTAATTACATTAATAATAAAAAAGAATTAGATTTAAAATTTAAAATATTAATTGATTGTTATCCCGCTTATTAGGTGGGTATGATTGTTATCTCACTTATTTTAAGATATGCTGATTAATTGATTGTTAAAGCATATTTTTTTTAATTTGTTAATTAATTATTCTAATTAATATATGTCGATAACAAATCTACGAGAGCCTAAGGCGATAATTAATATATGCCGATTAGGTGGTTATGATTTCATATATATGCGGATAGAATTTGTTAATTAATTAATTTCAAATCAAATTAATATCCTTATAAACGACAGAGTAATTAATAATTAATAAATAGAAATAAACATATATACCGATAGGATAAATACAACTAATCATATATACCGATAGGATTTGTCGATCGGGTGGTTATGATTTGATTTTCATATAGTTCGATGGTAGTTAATTGTAAATTGAAAGATGAGGTAAGGCTCGGTTCCCATATATAGATTTCATTTTTACCGTTAACTATATAATAATTAACAATGTTTAGATGTGAGGGGTATTTAGAATTTTAAGTTTATTTACAGAAATTTTTTATACATTTTTTTAATATTAAATGTATTAATTTAAAAAAAAAAAACATTGTGCGGGTACTAACTAGTTTAGTAATGGAAAATTTGAGAACGAATAAAGGCAATGAAGCACATCATCCCTTTAACAGGGATTGATGATTATTTTGCCGTTGTTTTTAATAAACCGCGGGTACAGAAATTATTTTATACTGTAATTATAATATTAATATTTAATATGAATAAGATTATCACTGTGTTTATTTTAATGTGAAACGAATTATTACGAGATTCTTGGATCATGTTCAACTTTTGCTCAAATTGAGGGGCGAGACTTTTAGCGCAACGGCGAGCATAAGCAAAACTATATGTAGTACTCCGTATTTCATTATTAATTACTAATATAATTATTGGCAAAATATCTTTCTTAATCAGTACTCATCATTTGTTTATATATGAATATTTGTTATTTAATGACATTTTTAAATAAGAATTGTATTATCTAAAATCAGGGTTTTTTAGGGGCAATTTGAAAAATATTCAAAAAAATTGCTTTAATTAGGAGAGTGTCTAAAAATTTGTAAAAATTGGTGGAGTGTCTATCCCCTTTGCCCCCATCATCAGTGCCCCCGCCCCCTCTCGCATGTCCAGTTTTTTTTTTCCCGTTTTTTTTTAAAATTTTTGCGCTTCTGCACTTTCTGTTGTGCAAATATAACCCGATGTTGTGCAAATATAACATTATGTTATGCAAGCTTAAACAACCTTATGGAACGGATATACACATGTATTTGTATTTTAAAATTGCATTAATATATCTTATTTCCACATAAGCACATCGCTCTACCATTGACATAAGAGGCTTTTAAAGCTCAATTATTACTAGACCATTGCCAACGGCGATGTTGTTAACGTCGACGTCGATGTTGCTGACACCGACATTCCTGACGCCGCTGACACTGACACTGCTGACACTGTCACCACTATCATTGCGAACACCACTGTCATTTTTCGTGACAGCGCTGACGCCGACATCGGAGATGCTGATGCTACTGAGCCGACGTCGAAGATGCTTTTTTCTGTGTCAGCACTTTCTTTTCGTGTCAGTAGCACTGACGTTGAAATTGCTGATGTCAACATCGGAGATGCTGACGCTTCTGACGCCAACATCGATGCTACTGACGCCCACGTCGAAGATACTTTTTTTCGTGTCATCGCTGATGTTGACATTGATGACGTCAACGTCGGGGATGCTTTTTTTTTTGTTAACACTTTCTTTTTTGGTGTCAGCACTGATGCTGACGCTGACATCAAAGATGCCGACGCTACTGACGTCGACATCGGAGTTACTGACGCTGCTGATGCCGACATCGAAGTTGCTGACACCAACATCGGTACTTTTTTGCATCGTGTTAGCACTAACGCCGACATCCGAGATGTCGGCTGACGCCGACTTCGAAGATGTTTTTTTTTCATGTCAGCACTTTTTTTGTGCCAGCACATTCAGTTGGGCATCAACATTTTTTTTTTCTTGGCATCACTTTATGTTGTGCAAATATAATCTGATGTTGTGCACATATAATATTATGTTGTGCAAATGTAACTTTATGTTGTGCAAATATAATATTTATATTATATTTGCTTAAAGAACCTTATAAAAAGGATATGCACATTATTTTAAAATTGCACTAATGTATCTTATTATTTAACATTTATTAGAAAATTTTGCAAATTACTATAATTATTATAAACTTTAGCCTATATGGGATTCGAACCCACGTATTTGCGCATAAGCACATCGCTCTACCATTGAGCTAAAAAGCTTTTAATTATATTATAACGTAACATTCAGATAAACAAACATAACCCTACAACAAACTGATGTAAAAAGAAAAAACATCGCTCTACAGAAAAGACATGAAGCTGAAGAAGCAAAGGTTTAAACAACCAGACCTTATCCATAGTTCAACAAATTCCTTTAAATGCTCCAAAAATTATCAAATCAATTCATAAAAGAAGCAAAGGTTTTCCCATGTCATCACACAATTACAAATAAAAAAGAACATATACATCAACTTGAATTGCAAAAAAAGAGATCATGTCAGCGCACGTATCAGCATAGTTACACAAATTATACAATATATCAGTAGCTTCAGGATGAGCAATAACATGTGAACAATAAATGTCAAATCAATATAAAATATAGCATAACTAGCAAGGGAATTCAAACTCCATAGGGAGAATGGGATAAATATAGCATAACTAGCAAAGCATATCACAAATCATTGTTATGTTCTCACAGAACCAAAAAAAAAAGAAAAAAGAAAAAAGAGGAAGTTAAATTTTTTTAAAAGTGAAAAAATTAGAAGTTTATGTTATGCAAATATGACAATTTGTTGTGCAAATATAACTTTATGATGTGCACACATAACAATCTGTTGTGCAAATTGTTAGTGCTGACACTGTTATTTGGGTGTGGCAGCAACATTGTTTTTCCCTCTTAATTTTAAGCAAATAATGTGAAAAATCATATTCCTCGAACAATAAGTCTAATAAAGAGTTATGCAAGTCTAAATCTCAAAAAGATGACATTTTAGCACTAAAAACAATTCCTCCTCAAAAAATGAAAAGGCTCCATTTTAATTATTCCTAAGTTCCCAAAAACATCCATTTCATTTTTAAAGAAAGATCATATCACCAAACAACACCAAACACCCCAAAATGGATATAATTTCACCATACTAGCTATCAGATGAAGTGATGAACAATTACTAGAAATAAAAAAGAAACTATACATCTACTTGAATTGCAGAAAAAGAGACCATGTCAGCACAGAATTAGAAATAAAAAAAGAACAATGTCAGCACAATCAGAGACCATGTCAGCACACAATTAGATACCATGTCAGCACATACCAAAAAAAATCATGTCAACACATATTGTTTCTGAAAGAACGAAGATATAGAAGTAACATAAACCTACCAAATGGATCAAAATCGAAAAATAAAAACAAAATCAGGCCACAAAATCGAAAATAAAAACAAAGGACAGAAAACAAAAATGCAGTAAGCAATCAAGCAAAATGAAGTAAGCAATCAAAATTAACAAGTAAAATGCAATACATCCTTACTGTTCCGCACTCGATCTCTGCGTAGAATTTCCCTCAAGATATAACACATATTCAGCACATATTCACTACATGTCAGCACATATTCACGCTTGTGTCAGCACATATTCACTCGGTGTCAACACCCTTAGACCTTGAACTAGACTACACCAAAGAATATGATATAGGTCAATGTAATCTGTTTGCAGTGTCAGCAGACTAACACAACAACAAAGAAAATCAGTATAAAACATAGCATAACTAGCAAGGGATATTTTACTAAAGAGAGCATTTCTTTCTAACAAAAAAAGACATCAGAATGAGTGCTTCTGAGAACTTTAATAACATCAGCTAAAGCTTCAGAGTCATATACTTTAAGCTTACACTAGAATGGCTTATAAAAAAGATAAATAATTGAATGCTGACATACAACCCACAAAAAAAAATTGTAACCTATGATGTGCACAAATAACAATTTGTTGTGCAATTGTAACTTTTTGATGTGCACAAATAACAATCTGTTGTGCAAATTATTAGGAGTGTCAGCAACATTAGCCCCGAAAACCAAAGTAGGTTCCAGATTTCATATAAATTCATAAAACCAGAGTAGGTTCCAGATTTCATATAAATCCACATCAACTTGAATTGCACAAAAAGAGACCATATCAGCTACAATCAGAAATAAAAAAGAACCTATACATCTACTTGAATTGCACAAAAAGGTATCATGTCAACACACAATTAGAAATAAAAAAGAACCATGTCAGCACACAATTAAACTTTGTAGAGATACTAGCTAATAACTCTATATAAGTCAGACACGTTATTAAATAGGAAAAGGGGAAACAAACCCTAGTTGTTAAGCGATAAAAATAAAATAACAAAAATTGCTGATATTACCGAAAAAAACATACAAACTCAATTTTAAGCCCTGATATGATCTCCGCTAGCATAAAAAGACCATAGGTCACAGCATAGCGGTGAGTTTGAACTGTGGCGCAATTCCCTATCCAAAAAGGTATCATAATAGAGAATCCGACACCGGATGCTTGATATCGCTTCTACCGAGACCGCATACCAGATAATCATCTACAGTTTCAAATTAAGATTGCTGACATGGTTTTTAATAATTTAAAAACTCATGTCAGCACAAAACCTATTCATCTAGTGTACAAAGCCTTGCTATATTCTCACATAACCAATAAAAAAAAAGCTCAGCTTTCCACCTCAAATATGTTAAGACAAAAGCAGCTTTCCACCTCAAATACTATCCAATGAATTGCAACAGATGATTAAATTTGTGTGCTGACATGGTCTAATTTTTCGCTGACATGGCCTAATTTTTTTACTGACATGGTCTAATTTTTGTGTTGACATGGTCTAATTGAACAAGAAATTAACAAAACAAAACCATCAACTACTGCAAGATACAACACTGACTTGCGATTTTGATGAATTTCTAAAGTTTCGAATGTGTTTAGTTTTCAGAATATTTTATTTCCAGAAGATTTTAATGAATTTCTAAAGTGTCCAAAAGATGTCAGCATTTAATAAAAGATACTATAAAAGATAACGTTTACAAATAAGATCATTCTCAAAATTGATATCATGTTACATGAGATGAGAAGCTCAAACTTCCACAATCCTCTAATAAAAGATACTGTAAAAGATAAAGCTTTTGCTCATCAACAGCTAGATGTCAGCATTTACACAACTACAACAGCTAGATGTCAGCATTTTCACAAATTGCACAAACAAAGAGCTTGATATGGACCTATTCGAAGCTTGCTGATAATTCACTAAACACGTGAAAATATTGGCAAGTAAAGTTCATCATAAACAATCAATCTCAATTTCCTTGTACTGACCTATTCGAAGTTGCATATTTGGTTGAATGAACACACAGTAGGTGATGTAAATACTGTATAATTACATCAACCATGGAAGAAACTATATTTTGTAAGAACAAACTGTATGAAAATATTGGTAAGTAAATTCTGTATAATTACATCAGCCATGGAAGAAAATATTATGTAAATTCTGTATAATTCACTAAACACTTTATTTCGTAAGAACAAACTGTATGGAAAAAAATGAAAGCAATAGGCAGATTCTGTATAATTCACTAAACATCAACTCTTCTCTCTCATGGCAATATAAGTTGACCTGCTCTACAGATTTGAGCTTGAAAATCAGCCATGGAAGAAAGCAATAGGCATATTTAAAGAACACACTAAATATCAAAATGAAGAAATTGTAAGAATATAAACAATTACGCCTCTAAATTCTAGCGATTTCCGATCCAGAAAAATACTAGGGAAGGGAAGGAATTAATGAACGATTCAACAACTCACCTCCAATTGAAGGCGGAGCCAAGTCGGATTTGGTCAAGAATCGAACCACATCTGAGATCCGACGACTTCTAATTGAAGGTGGAGAAATTGAAGGCGTCCTCTCCGCTGAAGCGTTTCTCCCTCTCAGGCTCTCAGCCTCGCTGGCTTCCAATTGTTGGTCGGATCCGCCGCTCGCCGAGAAAGGAGGAGACACCGCTCACCCAGAAGGAGAAGGAGAGAGGAGGAGGTTGGAGAGAGGAGGATGAAGATTAGGGATGTGTATGGAGGATGAAGAACATCAACACTATTAGGGATTGGATTCGGAAGTTCAGTTTTAATAGTATTTTTTTATTGTTCTTTCTGATTTTTTATTAAGTTAATAGGAATGGACACTTTACCAATTTTTACAAAAATTAGGACACTCCTCCAATTAGAGTGAAAATTTGTGCATTCGGCACAAATTTTTTTTTTAAAGCAAAAGAAACTCCTTCATTAACCTAAAAAATCATCCTGCAATACAGAGTTTAAGAAGTCAGGAAAAGCAACGAACTGATTTGGAAAGAATACACTTACGAGATTTGAAAATTTGAAAGCGGGAATAATTTTGAGTATTTGGGTTGTTTGGGTAACGTTTTAGAGCTTCTTATTTTAATATTGGAGTATATAGATTTAAATAAAATAAATTAGCCTAAGATTATATATTAATTAATGTTTGGAAATTAATTTTTTAATAGCTACATGTACCCCAAGCTTTTCGAAGCTTTTCTTTATGTATACAAATATTTCCAGTTTATCAGCTACCCATTCAGCTAAAGTTACCAAACGCATTACTAGCTTGCCAATACTTTAATTTAACATATATTTTACAAAATTAATCATTCAGTTTCAGGTACTCATTCAACTTCTTTCAGCTTCAGCTACCCATTCAGCTTTATCCACCCATTCACTTTCGGTTACCAAACATATCATTGGTTAACTTAGGAGATTATATATATATATATTAATTTACATATGTTATTGTTTGTGTTACAAACGTTGGGATACCAGCTACCCCAAATGGTTCACATGCACTCGACTTCGACCTCATCAATAAAAGGTATTGATAAATTGCGTTATACTTGAAGAAAAAATTGCTTATGTTATTGTTTTTTATTTAAAAAATTATTTGATAAGGTGTCTTCTTGAAGAAAAAAACTCATAAGAATATAAAGATTTAATAAACAATTTAAACCAAATTATCAAGTATATAAAATCAAGATTTACTATTTATACACATATACTGTTTATATAGTCAATGAGATGATATAAAATATGCTCTTAAATAAACTCATAAAATAGCAAAACTTATATGTATGTCCCGTGCGTGGTATGCCTTGACTAGTATTAAAGACAAAAGAGTCTCTACAAGTCAGGCACGTACCCAACTATTGAAACCTTGTTGTGGGGGACCAAGAGTAAATGATTTTTAATGATGTGATTAATTAAAGGAATTAATAACCAAATTAAGTTAATTAAACAATAATTAAGCGTAAAGAGTAAAGACTGGACTAAGCTATCATTAGGCCCTCCTAAATTTATGTCTCACAAATGCTAATTGATTATGACTGAGCATGGTTTCTAACAATTAATTAGCGAGAAGGGCCACGACTTATTGTATTATTTTCTAAATAAATAAAAATAACATTTTTTTGGTAAGGTTTTGC
Organism: Persicaria tinctoria; assembly: GCA_037127255.1. Classification (NCBI taxonomy): domain Eukaryota; kingdom Viridiplantae; phylum Streptophyta; class Magnoliopsida; order Caryophyllales; family Polygonaceae; genus Persicaria; species Persicaria tinctoria. The sequence goes on from JBANSL010000001.1 coordinate 66,645,231, forward strand.
TAATTCAACCTAAGAAAATGAAGAAGCAAGAACTTAGTGATATTTATATGAGAAGAGAAAATGGGGTTGGTATGTCCAACTTCTTTAAGCAATTAACCCCCCAATGTCTTATCGGTTAGGTTTTTTCTCTCTCGCTTTTGAGTTTATCTGTTTTGTTGCTTTTGATCAATCACCATCTTCTTTTTCTCCATCGATCATCGTTTTCATCTCCTATTACTTAAACAACAATGGCATGTGAGTTTACTTGCAATGTAGTATTTTTTGCTAGAGTTTTCTGCTTATACAGGAACAAGGGCCGATTTGACTGTTTAACTTTCTTTTTAACATTAATTTGTTGTAATGCGTTTCAAATTTGTGTAGATGCTAGCGTGTCTAGTTTAGAAGAACAAAAAAACATGTTTAATATGAGTGTAGTTTATTTTGTCAGTGTTTTGTGCGATTATTTGTATTTTAGTGATGAAGGAAGGTTCCCTCCTCGATGTAATCTATACTCTTACCCTGAGGTTTACGCCAGTGATCCCTAGTTCTCTGTGTGCGTCTTTCTTTTGGCCGGTTGATTCATTTGTCCTGCTAGCTTGTAGTTTACAGTGTAGAATGACTTATGCAGTACGTTTTCGATTTTTTGCAATTTCTTTATATAATTTGTTTAGTGTATTTCCTTTATATCATTTGTTTATGTCATTTACTTCTGTAATTTGCTTCCGGATGTACATGGTGATTAACTCATCTACTAGCTTGTCTTATCTCTTAGTTTTTCTAGGCTCGTCTAGATAATCGAATTTGTTCGCTGATATAAAAAAAAATACTGAGTGTGAAAATGTATGGGTAATATATTTTGACCGAAATATGTACAGACTCTATTTTGCATGTATGATGGATCTTCTCTTGATCTAATTAATGACTATTCATGCATCTTCTTAATTTAGTTTAACCGATCGATCCACGACATCAGGCATTGATTTGGCATCACTAACACGCAGATTAATTACATAATTAATTAATTAGCAGAAACTTAATTAATTTACTCGATATATTTATCACAAGTTGTTCCATATAACTGCAACGGGTACAAAGTACGTACACATATTTAACTTATAAAATTAATTGATTAGTTTAAACAGTAATGATCCCCAAATGGGATAACTTAATTTTGCAATTTTTTACTGTGAATCTGTGATTGCTTACTTCTCCCTCAATCAATGGCGCCGGTTGGCTATTGGAGGGAGCAGAGCCCTCTTAAAATATGCAAGCTAGTTTACATTATTTAAAGAGGGTTCATCTTCTAGCCATTCACACGGTGCCGACGTCAACTCTTGAAATCGTTGTGCAATCTGACGGAAACGACGACCAGAGGGTACGTGTCGGTCATAGACGGATTTAGGCGGGGGCAAGCGGAAGCATACACCACCCCTTTCATCCGACGAATTACCTATCTTTGTTTTACGTGTCGATAGCTTCGTTTTGATATATTATAAGCATGAATCCGATGAACGAGTAAAAAGTTATAACCATTTGAAAGTTATAAGCAGTTTAATTATTTCAAATGTCTTTTAAGTAAAGCATGATTCTTTTATACTTTACTTAATTTGATATTTCGGCCATATAATTCAACCAAAGAACATCGAAACAAGAAGTTATATTATTAAATTCGATAATTATATAAGAAATTATGCAAGTTTAAAGTTTGTATATCTTGTTACAGGTTATTGCATGCTAACAGAATAACAAGTTGCATATGGACTTTGTAGGTTTCAAATAATATATTTTTAGACGAAAAAAAATATTGTTATTGATTAAAACGACATCGTTTTTTCGTTTAAAGAGAAAAAATATATAACAACTACTGGCACAAGTTTAAACTAAAATATCATTGCTTTGTTTAAACACCGCCGTTTTGAACAAAAAAACATTGTGTTTTGAACACCGTCGTTTTGAACAAAAAAACATTGTGTTTTGAACTAAAAAAACTTTGTTTAAACTAAAATATCATTGCTTAATCTAAAATATCATAGTTTTAGTTCGCTAAAAGTACTATAAAAAAATCTATGGAAGAGTGAATCAACAACTTGTATAAAACTTCGCCCCCCCCCCCCCCCCCCCCTCCCCCTTTCGATAAATTTTTGGCTCCGTCCCTAGTGTCGGTGTTGGCATTGAGGATTCCCTACAACAGAATGTATATATCACCTCCATCAACACAGACTTCCGGTGTTGACGTCCTGTTACTCAAGATTTGTTGAGGTCATGATCAATCATGATCGTCGACGTATTCGAATTCACCAGCACAACCTCATAATCTTCTTCAAATCGTCGTTGGGTCCTAGACATGGCCACGGGTCATGGGTCGGGCGGGTCACCGGGTCAGGGTCAAAGGGTCGAAGGGTTGGCTCAGGTTGAGGGTCAGGGTTAGAGTCGGGGAGAATATAACCCGTGACCCGGCGGGTCAACCTAATGGGTCATAAATTTTTATTCTTAAAAAAAAAAAAATTTCTAAAAAAAACTAGAATTAATATTAATATTACAATTATTACTCCCATGCATTGTATGTTGTGAAAATACTACTCAACCTTTGCTTTCTTTTATAGGCTTAGCACCCATCCCCTTTCTTCTAGTTTTCAATGTGGGATGGGAAGTGGGACAAGAAGAAGTAGAAACTACATCATGTCTTCAATCTCTACCATTCGGTTTTTTTATGTCAATCCATACTTATAAATTTTTATCATATACAAACACTAGTACTACACTTTATATAAATATTATTTAAAAAAAAAATATTTTACCTATCAATTATGAAAGATTAAAATAACGAACGGGTAACAAAAAAGTGTGAAGTTCAACAAAATACCTTAAACATTTGTGTTATTTGGTGGATCCACTATTAAATTATTCTATATCATTCTATATGATACTAAGTTAGGAGTCTTTTTGATATAATTTCAAATAATACAAATATTGTTGTTGATAAAGCTGTTACACTTGTATGGTATCCTTAATGTCGAGTTTTCGTTTATTTTGAAAATGATATAGAACTTCAGATTTTCAAACACAAGAATGAAATATAATATTGGGTAATACTTTTTCAATGTGTCTTTTCATATCATAACAAGCAACTCAAGTATGTAATTCCAATAACATCATCATTATGTGTATACACAACATGTGGCTAATTCAACTTTAAACGAGAAAGTTTAACATATCTATATGAAGATGAACCTAGATTTGAAATCATTGATCAAGAAATTAACATAATAATGCAAGTAAAATAAAACACTTATGATTGATTAATGGATCAACACAACTATCAATTAAATTAAATAGAAAGATTAATCCAACATAACTTGATATATTGTATCATGATGTTTCATCACCATGTGTTATTCATTTCATTAAATCCTAAGAGGTAAACACTTTAATTATATTATATGTTACATCATATAATCCAAAGACATAAATTACATTATATTCCACCATGTAATCCAAAGACTTAAATTACATTATATTCCACCATATAATCCAAAGACTTTAATTACATTACATTTTACATCATATAATTTGATTCGTCGAAACATCAATTTCTCACAATTTCTTTCGTATCTCATATTTCTGTCCCACATCGAAAGTGTGCTATCTACCACTATTTTCTCTATATATAGATCCTAATACCCCTACTTGTCATTCCCACAATCCAACATTTTCTTTCCCACATCTAAAGTGTGATGAAATGATGGAGTGGAATGAAGATTATATATATATATATATATATATATATATATATATATATATATATATATATATATATATATATATATATATATATATATATCTTTCCACACAACATGTTTTGTCAACCTTAAATCTTTCCATTTCGAAAATGTGGTGAAAGACTTGGGTTGAGTTTTATTTTGTGTCTAAAACCATTTTTTTTTTAAAATGGTTGACCCGACGGGTCGACCCACATAACCCGTTGGGATACCCGGTTTGTTGCCATGTGGCCAACTCGGCGGTCTGACCCGTCGACCCGTCGGGTGACCAGAACCCGTTGACCCGCCGGAATCCCGGGTTAGGGTTCGGGTCATGCCCCCGGGTTCTCGACCCGGTGGGTCCGACCCGTCGACCCGACTGGTCGGACCCGTGGCCATGTCTAGCTGTCCAATCATGATCGGACCAACTCCTATAGAATCATAATCTTCTTCAGATCAGTCTTCTTACCAGTAGTAGTAGCTGTCATTTTCTTCTCATCCATGGCGGTTGCCTTGGACACCGGCCCATGCTCGCTCTGAATTGACTTCGACCGGCGGAAGTGGAGTTCCAAAGGGAACACCTTGAAGTTGGGGGACTACTTGGAGAGGAAGACGGCAACCCATCCTCAACACTTGTAAGTGAGGTTGGCACTCTGCTCATTGACATTGGTAGCCGAGGTCCCCACCGTCCGAACGGCGAGTCGGTGCCGTTCTTTGAACAATAGAGATTAATCGAAATTGGATCAAGCAATGGTGATTATCACCCAACGAGAGCTTCCATTGAGCTCTAGAAGTTGTTCGGTTACAACTGAAAGCTCTAACCAATTTTGGCGCCCAAACCACACACACATGGGCACATGTGAAATGACCAAAATGCCCTTTATAGAAATGAGAAAATACAAGATCATACATGATCAATAACCTATGATCATATATTCCATATCCCCCCCTCATGCTTGGCATGTACTAGGTGTACAAGACCAAGCTTGGATACCAAATACTGATGTTGATGAGAACCTAGAGCCTTGGTGAGGACGTTTGTCAGTTGTTGTGAGGAAGAGACACGGGAGGTAGAAATGAACTCCAGCTGAACCATTTCTCTGATGAAATGAGCATCAAGCCTCACATGCTTCGTCCTCTCATGAAACAAAGGATTAGTCGCCAATTCCTGAGCATATTTGTTATCACAGTACAATAAAATAGGCAGAGAAACATCCACACATAGATCAGATAGGAGACCTTGCAACCAAACAAGTTCACTGGCTGCAGTTGGCATTTCCATGTACTCACTCTCAGTTGAAGACTTAGATACCACTCTCTGCTTCTTGGTCTTCCAGGATACCAAAGAGGAGCCTAAGAAAACACAATACCCAGTGAGGGATCTGCAGTGTCTCTACAATTGCCCCAATCAGCATCACGAAAGGCCTTTAATTGAAGTGATGATGATGTAGGAAAGGAAAGGGCCAGATTGAAACTCCCTTTCAAGTATCTAAGGAGATACATTGCAGCATTCCAATGGGTTTGTAGGGGATTTTGAAGGAACTGACTCAATTGATGTACTATGTAGAAAATATCAGGCCGGGTGAGGGTGAGATATAGGAGTCTCCCTATAATTCTCATATAAACTTCAGGATGATCAATAGGATCACCTTCAAGAGATGACAATTTGGTGCCATGTTGCATGGGAAACTGGTAGCCTTGCAATTTTCCATGTGAGCATCCTTTAGGATGTCTAAAACATACTTCCTCTGGTTGAGCAAAATTCCAGTAGAAGACCTAGCAATTTCCATGCCAAGAAAGTATCTACCAACCCCTAGATCCTTGATAGTGAAGGCAGAATGAAGGGCTTGCTTTGTGAGGGTGATGTCGGCAGAGGAGTTCCCAAGAAGGAGCATATCATCAACATAGACAAGGGCCACAGTCATGAAGGAGCCTGATCTTTTCACAAAGAGGGAATAGTCATGCTTGGACTGAGAATAACCCAACTGTAGCAGAAATCGAGTCAACTCATGGTTCCACTGCCTGCTTGCTTGCTTGAGTCCATAGAGGGACTTATTCAACTTACAAACATGCCCAGCTGGTACTTGATATCCCAAAGGATGTACCATGTACACTTCTTCATCTAAAAAACCATAAAGAAAAGCATTGTTGACGTCAAGTTGATGTAAGACCATCCCTTGACAACAACTAATGCTAAAATGACCCTTATAGTAGAAAGCTTTCCTACAGGAGAGAATGTTTGTTTGTAATCCTTATCTTTCACCTGATTGTAACTCTTTGCAACCAATCTAGCTTTGTATCTCTCAATTACACCATCTGGCTTGTACTTGATTTTGAAGATCCATTTCGATCCTATAGCTTTCTTTCCATGAGGGAGAGGAGTAATGGACCAGGTGTGATTCTTTTCTAAAGCTGAGATCTCATTCTGCATAGCAATCTCCCATTTAGAGATGCCTTTGGCTTGAGCATAACTACTAGGTTCAAACACATCACATACATTCACCAAAGATTGAACATACTCAAATGATAAGTGTGCCAGATTCTGAAGAGAGAAGACTCCAAAAGATCGAGAGCAGACTCATCTGACCCTGAAGAATGTCCAGTAGACAAATCTGCACATATGTAATCCTGCAGCCCGGAGGGGGGACGGATGGTCCTCTTGGGAAGAGGAGGAGGACCAGTAATACTTCCATGAGATCAAGAAGATACTGGTGAAGAGTGAGATGGTGAAGAGATATGAACACCAAGATCAGAATTGCTTGCAGGAGAGCTGCCAAGGTCTTGTGGAGGAGTTACATTAATAGAAGGATCAGTATGAGAAGGAGAGTTTCTGAGTTGGGGAATAGGTGGAAGAAACCCTGGTGCAGCAATATCCTCAGTAGAATGATTTTCCCTTGGAAAAGTGGGAACACTGTGAGAGATGGAGTCTCCTTTGAAAGGGAAAATAGACTCCTCAAACTGCACATGTCTGCTAACTATCATATCAATATTCGATAATGTAAAACAAAGTAATGTAAAGATACTCTAGAAGGGGGGTTGAATAGAGTATGCCGGTTTTTCGCAGATAGTCTCAAGACTTTTGAAGCTCGTGCAAAACCCTTTGAGATTAGACTAAGTCTTTTCTCTGAAAACCTGAATCACAAAGTTAAACAATTCGAACCAACTGCGGAAATAAGGTAAAGCAGTAAATAAAGGACTCGATGAATTGTTTACGAGGTTCGGCACGAACTTGGCCTACGTCCCCGCCTAGGGTTCTTCCATAACCCTATGATTCAACCGGCTTTTATTGATTCACAAGACTTAGGATCCTAATAGCTCACCGAGAAGCCTCTCTCCTATACAATTGCAATCTAGTCAACTCACGTTCCCTTGGAGTCCTAGACCAATCTAGAAGAGCTTCACCTCTCTATGCTATCTAGTACAATCCTCTTACACTTAGTGAATCAATCGCCTAGTGTCCACTTCTTGAGTTACAAACTCTCGAGTATAACACTATCACGAAATATATCCTATAAGCTCACTGTGTAACTCTCAAATGCTTTGAAATAAAAATAACGGGCTTTTAAGGACTAGCAGAGAGCACACGAAGAAGACAGATCTTGCTTGAAGGCTTGAGTGTATGAAATCTTGTGTTCAACGAATGTCTGGCTGTCTTCTTCTTCCTTTTCTTTATATTGAAGAAAATCGGCACCTAAGGATCTTCTCCAATGGCTAGAGAGGATCATGGCTTAAGCTGGATTCTTCACGATCTTCTATCTTTGGAAACTTCTGAAGCCATGATCTTCCGATTTGAATCTTCTCGATTTACAGCTTAAGAAAGGAGGTGATATTCGAAAAAGCTTCCTGAAATGTTAGTGAGTATATATAATAATATTTGGAAGCATATAATAACATACAATAATATTCGAACATAATATCATAGAGAACAGGTTTTGTGTTTCATCAACACTGCTAAAGGTTCAAGACCTTTGACAGGAGCAGACTGTCAAAGCCTTTGAAATTTATTCTGATTTTCATCAAGGGAGTGGAGTTATCAATCTCCCCCTTGATGAAAGACAAAACTTGTGCATCCCTGCAACTTAGTCAAACATATATAATATAAGTGAAATCGGACTAACTACCTGCGTGGGTTAGATGAATGTTGGATCATAATTTTAAAACATGAAAATATCCAACCAAAAACAAAACCAAGGTCTTCCAAGACCTTTGACTCACAACAGTTTAAAAAGTTTAACACCACAGATCATCTCCCCCTTTTTGTCTTTCAACAAAGGGAGAGTTAAAACAGTCACCAAAAGTTTTGAAACAGTTTCCAAAAACAAGCAATGTTTCAGATAAGGTTAGGGTAGGGTAGGATAAGGTTAAGCTTCATCGTCCAGAGCATCATCAGTGAGCAGCGACCTTATACCTTGCAGCAGCTTGGTTACCTCGCTCATCTCCGTCATAAACTCCTTGATATCTAGGCGAACTTCCTCCAAGCCCAACTCCAGGTTGTCCATGCGTTCATCAACGGCTGAGGTAGTGGGAAGAGCTTTTGAAGGAGAGGCAAGACTCAAAGTCCCTTGGGGGGACCAAGTGATGCCTATCTTTTCAAGGCTCTCTGAGTCTAACTTACCCATATGACGCTGTTGTTCTTCATTTTTGAAATTAGTTCCATAAGCTGTGAAGATATGGGTCAAAAGGGTGGCAACGGGGGGGGGGGGGGGGGGGAGGGAGTTCCTTTTCTGGCTTTTCTAGCGTGAGCCATGGATCCAAGGATAGTGTTGGCCAGATCAAGATCAAGGTCATTTAAGATGCGGTATAGAAGGATCATGGCATTGTCGGTAAGGAGAGAGCCAGAGTTTAGAAGGGGTAAGAGGCAACGTACAATGATGTTAAAAATAATCTTTGCCTCTAGGGTAAGGGATGAGTGGGTGAGCTGCTTTGAGGTGATGTTGGATGCTTCGGGTAGGAGATATTTGGATCGGGCAAGGGCTATGCATTGTTCTTTTGTAGGGTTCTCGGGAGAGGGCGGTCAAGGTCTAGGCAGGCCAAGGAAATCAGCAAAGTCAATGGAGTTAAAAGAACCCCCTTGACGATGGATTCCAAAGACCAACCGTCGGCATTGTGTTTGGCTTTTAGGTTTATGTAGAACAGGCGGGTAAGTTGAGGATAGTAGATAGCTTCAAGGTTGAGTAGGGTACAGGCAGGGGATTGTTTGAGTAGAGATATGCAAGGTAAATTCAAAGCTTCAAAGAACGCAAGATCTAAAAAATCAGAACAACAAATCTTACGAGTTTGAAACTCATCTACCCACTTTCCAGCCATTTCAGCATCTTCAAACCATGAAGAGGGTAAGGATTGGTTTACCTGGATGTAGGCAGGTGGATCAGCATTCTTTCTATGAGCAAGTGTTGGAGCAACCCTCTTGGCAGGCGCCTCAAGACTTCTGAGAGTGCCTTTCTTGGTACGCTTGGGAGATGGAGGCTTGGCAGCTGATGGGGCTTTCAGCTGATGGGCCTTCAGCGTCCTCGTTGTCTCCTTCGGCATCCTCGTCATCGCCGGTCTCGTCTTCCTCTTCTTCTTCTTCCTCTGGTTCCTCCTCAGTGTGAACCTCCTTCTCAGCCTCTTTTCTCATTCTCTAGGCCTCCTCCTCGGCCAGTTTCCTTGCCAGCTCGGCCTCTTCCTCGGCCTTTGTCTTTCTCATAGCTTCTTCCTCGTCTTCCTTGGTGGCATCCCGTTCCAGAATAGCGTCACGATCCTCCTCTTCCTCCTCATCATCCACCTCCTCAGTGATGATTTTCTTTTTCCCTTTCTGCTTTGCACTGAGAGGCTTCTTCGCTGAGCGTTTTTAAGAGCCCCTGGTAGTCGTGCTCTTAGCAATGGTGCTCTGGACAACAGCTGGGACGATTGCTTGTGGAGTGGGTTCAGGTTGAGGGGAAGTAGCAGTGGCCTGGCGTCCCTTGGGGGTGGCACCAAGTCTTTTGGGTGTGGAGGCTTTCTTTGATTTGGGAGCCATGGAGATTTTCGACTAGGGTTTTTTAGAATAGGTTGAGAGGTTGAAGGAGAAGTAGAATGGGAAAGGTTTGGATAAGTTGAAGTGGTGAGAGAATCGGGTACAGATGGGGTTTAAGTAGAGTGAGGTGATGGAGTTGATTGGACGGGTTTAGAGTTCCAAGGATGGGTAGTGATGACATTGCCAATTTCAAAATTTTCCATTCAGAATTCAAACCTTCTCACAATTTAAAAATAGGAGGGAAATATCCGAAAATATTTTGTTCCAAAAATAAAACATGTACTCGGATGGGGGAATAAAATGTATAACATATATAGAATTTTAAAATCCATTAAAAATATACTTGATCAAATATCTAAAAAGATATTAACGAAATATATATGATCCGATATCTGTACTCTACCATTCAGTTCACAAACCTTGACATAATTCTCAGAGGTCTTGACACTGAGTATAATTTCTCTTTCGTAAAGGGAAAGCTCCCCCTACGAAAGTGCATCCTTGTTAAGCATCCCAATCTCACGTCTAATGAAGGTAAATTTGTCATCTGCCAAATGCTTAGTAAAAATGTCAGCCCATTGATAATGAGTAGAAATAAAAGATATGGACACATCACCTTTTTTGACATGGTCTCTAATGAAATGATGCCTTACATCATATGTTTGGTCCTTGAATGCTGAATAGGATTCTTTGTAATGGAGGTGGCACTTGTATTGTCACACTTAATGGGAATACCTCTGAGGTTGATGCCAAGATCTCTCATTTGTTGAGCTATCCAAAGGATTTGGGAGAAACAAGCTCCAGCTCTATGTATTCGGCTTCGGCAGTGGATAGAGCAACTGAGTTTTGTTTCTTACACTACTAGAAATTTGTTATTTAACATCGGTTAATAGCCGATGTCTTTCAAAAAATAAATCGATGTCTATGTGGGTGTTGTAAAAAGTCAAAAGTTTTTCACATCGGCCAGTACCCGATGTCTTTGTATGTTATAACATCGTTTATATTTTTAAATCCGATGTCTTTGTTATCCTATATCATCTATTATAAAATATAACCGATGTTATAAAGTACAAAGACATCGGCTATTACCCGATGTTAAATAGTTTTGACTTTTTACATCACCAACATAGACATCGATATTTTTTTTTGAAAGACATCGGCTATTATCCGATGTGAAATGATATATTTGCGGTTTTTTTTACATATTATCGTAGCCTATGCGGGATTTGAACCCGCATCTTTGTGGTTGAACACAATGCTCTACCATTGAGCTAATAGGCTTTAAATTAGATAGAATGTTCTTACATCGGCTATTACCCATGAATTCTAATAGCAGGAATCTTGCTAACAGACAATTTGAGGAATCTTCACAATCTGTATTTAATTCATAATTAAATACAAGTGGAGTTGATCCTCTTTTTACATGCCCTAGAATTGGGTATAAAAAAGCTTAGCACCTGAATGTGCTCATAGCCATGTACTAACCTCATGTATGATAGATAGGATGGAGAATAGTAAATGGAGGGAAAACTATATCGTAAAGTTAAAGCATTAAATTTACCTAAATGGCTAAATCACAAATATTTTGAAATAAACTTTTAGACCTAGAATGACAAACATTGCGAAATAGAGGAGAGTACCATAAAGCAAGTATACATTCCCTATTAACAATACCAGTAACACTATTGGCATACCAAATACATATGGAAGCACATGACTGGAACATATTGAAAATGTGCTCAATCAACTTGACTGTTGCTATACCGTGTCTGAGTATCCACGAGAATTTCAGAGTTGAAAGCAAGCCCTTTGACATGTAAATTGCTGGAAACTGTGGGAAGTAAAGCATGTTATTGGCCAGCCAGAAAATAAATATAATGAGTAAGTGTGAGAACGAAAAGTTACTGGATAACCAGGAATGTTTAAATGTTAAATGGTGAACTGGCTAGTACAGAGATTGGCTAGTTGCAACTAACAAAAAACCCTCTGAAAGGAACCATGCAAAGTAGAAAGGCATACCAAATATCGCCGTAATTATTATCCAAGAACAACGAAACAATGAGAACTTGCTGCTTGAATACCATATCAGTAGGTAGAGCATCAGAAGCACACTGAATCATCTAAAAAAAGTAGTCCAATATAGCATCTTCTGATACTCGAGTTCTGCACACAACCAAACTTTTCAATCAATCTAAAACTATCCTGGATAATGTAAGACCAATTGAAACAACCAACATTTACCTTTTATCTATATCCACCGAACCCATCAATTTACTTGTTAACTTGTTGATCTCCTTTAAGCTTCAAAGTAAATTATACAAACAAGCACATACTCAAGTAGTTTTCAATATAGAATTTATTTCATCTAACCTTAAAAGATCTAGTGAATAAGAAAAGTCAAATCTTTATTCGATAAAAAAAATCATCATCACTTTACCATACAAACAGATTAGGTAAATATATAAAATATCATTTCTAAATCTTGTTCCAATATCATTAAATGGAAGAAAAGGCCTTATTATTGCCTTATTGGACCATCCCTCCACATTGGGATTGATTGGGAGCTAGCCTAGGCTATGGAATGTGGTTATGAATCATGTCTGACAACAAACCCTTTTGGTAGCTCAACGTCATTTATTCATTCTATTATTCTACCCCATCAATGAAGCATCTAACCATGAACAAGATGACGAAGAACTCAAGAAAAAAAGCATAAGGTTACTGTTTTTTAGGATATAACTAAAGATCAATTAAATCAACGTCTCTTATTCCTCATCACCGAGATATACAATTCAGTCAAAATTATGTATTTGAAATGTACTTCTTTTCTTTCTTTCCTTTCTCTTTGTCCAAGGGCAAATATATTGATATGTTTTCTCTCGACAATTGCTATAAATGTGTCCATTAGCAAATGTCAGTTATATACCAATTGATCAGCTCAAGTAACAACTATACTATGTTTCACAAATTACGTACCTTCAACTCCTATTTTCTCTAACGTCAATCCTCTTGATAGTTGTATCATCTTTGAGACCATAACAGCAGGCAGCATAACTGCTCCTAGCAATATGCCAGATGAGGCGGCTGGCCTTTACAGGAGAAAACAACATCAGATAAATTGTATAAACTATTACCGGCATTATGAAGGGATCAAGCTCTAAGCAAGTACAAACAAGTGACAATTTACAAACCACTAATTACTAACCACACTTGAGAAGGTATCCATTTAAGTTGTCAGCTTGAAAATCAGAAATTACAACTTATTCACAAACCACTAATTACTAACCTCAGTGAAAATGTCACTGTGAGTCTTTATGTGATTTTTGTTCTATCATTTGATACTCAAATAAAATTAGTTTAGTTTTCCTTACTGTGGACAATTGGTAAAACTAAGTGAATGAAACATCATAAGTACAAAGACTACCCAAATTCGAGATGGAAACAACTGGCTTGATGACCTAGAAAACCCTAAATTGAACGAGGAAAGAGAAAGCGAGCCTAACCTTCAAGAGTTCAGAAACTCTAACCTTCAAGAGTTCAGACTTCACAAGCTCTGCTGCCTTGCCAGAGCCTCCATGAATGATCCTCTTAAATGAAAAAAAAAACCCCAAAAATCATGGATTGCTTGGCCAGTTCAAAATTTGACAAGCTCACATTAAAGGAACACAAAATTTATCCTGCACATTCATACCTCTATTCAGATATATTTTAAAGACTATGAACAAATAGTGAGAATGTGCACAAATAGCCAAAGAGAGCTTACTAGCATAAGCTGAAATTATTTCCTAAGACTCTCCACATTCTGCACCCATCAATTCCCTTGATACACATTCTGCACCCATTAATTCACCAAACATACACATTAACCAACCTAAAACGCAATAGACAAATCAAATTTAAAAAAACTAACAAGTCGGTGAATATATGATCAATAGACAAAGGATGGAAAGTCTCTACATGGAAATTCCTAAATTGATGCAATAAGATCAATAACTCATTTCTCATTTAATTTGAAAAGAGAATAAACAAACTGAAAACCTGGAAGTAGACATGGAAGCATACCAACCAAAAACAGCAAGCAATATAACCTATAAAGAGAACAAAAGCAAGCCAACTATTAGCAGATTAAAAAAAATGGAAGCAAACTTTGAAAGAAGAAGATTGAGGAAAACCTGGAAGCCGATTCGATGGCACTCACAACAATGGACGCCCGACCAAACAGATGACGAGAATGAAGGAGGCGATGGGCGAACGAGGAACTACAAACAAGGAACAACGAGAAGACACAAAGACCATAAGCCGGAATTACCAGATCTAGGTCTGGAGGAGGATTGACGCAATGAGCAAGTTCAGATGAGTGGATATGAGATTTAAGCCGGAATCACCTCGATTGGAGCAGCCGGAGTCCAGAGAATGAAGATGGGCGCATTGCGAGAGAGAACGAAAATGGGCGATCTCGATGGCTAGATCTGGAAGATGGGCGACCTCCATGGCTAGATCTGGAAGATGAGCGCCTTGCAAGAGCAGCCGCCGACTGGCTAGGTCTCGATCTGGAGACTGGAGAGTGGAGAGGAAGGGAGCGTTGTTCGCTGCTCGCTGGAGGCTGAAACTAGAGGGGGAAGGGAGCGTTGCTCTCCGGAGAGCCCACATCCCCACCGGAGCCACCCTCGAGTTCGAAAGACGGCGAGATTGGAGGAGGAAGGGGTTGGGGGTGAACAGGGAGGAGTTGGAGGAGGAAGCGGGATTTCGCTGTCGCGGGAGGCTCAATCGGGTTTGGAAGCGGGGTGTGTTTCTTTTTTCTTAGAAATTTTCTAAGTGTTCAATTATTTGTGTGTATTTCATATGGGCGGGACAAATCCCGCTCTTATTTTTTTTTCCAAATTTTTTTTTTAACATCGGTCAAAAAATAGTGTGATGTCTGTTTTATTTTCAACATCACAAATTTATCAACCGATGTTAAAAAAATGTTTTACATGGCAGGTTTTCTTGAGCGATGTTAATGAACTGATGTTAAATAACAAAATTCTAGTAGTGTTAGAGTGCCAACTGATCAAGGATGCTCCTAAGAATTGGCAACATCCTGATGTGCTCTTCCTATCCACCTTATAGCCTGCAAAATCTGCATCAGAATACCCGATTAATGTGAAATCTTTTTGCTTTGGGTACCACAAGCCAAGCTCCTTAGTGCCATTGAGATATCGAAAGATCCTCTTCACAGCTATGAGGTGAGATTCTTTAAGATCAGCTTGAAACCTAGCACACATGCAAACACTAAACATTATGTCAGGTCTACTAGCTGTGAGATATAGTAAAGATCCAATCATTCCTCGATACTCCTTTTGATTGACACTCTTCCCAGTCTTGTCTTGATCTAGAGATAATGTTGAGCTCATGGGTGTCTTGGCTGCTTTGGATTGATCCATCTTGAATTTCTTTAAGAGATCCTTAGTGTATTTGCTTTGGTTGACAAAAATCCCTTTCTTGGATTGATGAACTTGTAATCCCAAAAAGAAGTTGAGTTCACCCATCAAGCTCATCTCAAATTCACTGCACATAATGTCAGAAAATTCCTTGCACAAAGATGTGTTAGTAGCACCAAATAGTATATCATCAACATAAATTTGAATAACCAAAATGTCCTTTCCTTTAGTCTTGATAAAAAGAGTCTTGTTGATCAACCCCCTTTTAAAATCATTTTCTAATAGATATTTTGACAAGCGCTCATACCAAGCTCTTGGGGCTTGTTTCAAACCATAAAGCGCTTTGTCAAGTTTATAAACATGATTGGGAAGTTCCGAACTTTCAAAGCCTGGGGGTTGAGCCACATAAACTTCTTCTTCTAAGAAACCATTAAGAAAAGCACACTTGAGATCCATTTGATATAACTTTATGCTCATAAAAGAAGCAAATGCTAATAATATGCGAATGGCTTCAAGCCTGGCTACGGGAGCAAAGGTCTCCTCGTAGTCAATACCTTCCTCTTGATTGTAGCCTTGAGCAACAAGCCTTGCTTTGTTCCTCACGATCTTACCATTCTCATCTAGCTTGTTTCGAAATACCCGTCGTGTGCCATGACTGATTGATGCTTTGGCCTAGGCTTCAAGGTCCAGACTTTGTTCCTTTCAAATTCGTTAATCTCACTTTGCATAGAAATGATCTAGTCTGGTTCTTGAAGGGCCTCATCTACCTTCTTTGGTTCAATAAGAGAAACAAACGCATGAAAAGCACAAAGATCTTTAAGTTTAGAACGAGTTTGAACACTAGATGTAGGGTCAGAAATGATATCCTTTAATGAGTGTGATGAGGAGTATTTGAATTTCCTTTTGCTAGTCTCAACTCCTTGATTCGTCACACCAGCAGGATTGATTTGTGGTACATCTGACTCCGTGGTCCTGTTAGGTTCAGTTACAGCAGTTTCTGACGTTTCAACACTGTTGGATTGGACACCAAGGGCTTTGGACGAATCTTCAACACCTTGGGCCAATTCTTCAGTGTTGAGAATCTGTTCCTGCATGTTCCTCGTTCTCTGCATGGATGTTAAGATCTATATCTGCAACACTTTCACTCAAAGAACCGTCATTGCATTCATCAAATATAACATGTATACTTTCTTCAACTAACTGGGTCCTTTTATTGAAGATTCTATAAGCTTTGCTACTTGTGGAGTAGCCAAGAAAAATACCTTCTTCACTACGCGCATCAAATTTCCCAAGGTTATCTTTTCCATTGTTATGAATAAAACAAGTACAGCCAAAGGGTTTAAAATAAGATATAAGTGGTTTGAGGCCTTTGAAAAGTTCATAAGGAGTTTTCTTTAAGATGGAACGAATAAGACAACGATTCAAAATATAGTTATCTATGTTAACAGCTTCAGCCCAATAGGTTTTAGGTAATGCATTTTCTAAAAGCATATTCCTGGCCATATCCTCTAGGGTGCGGTTCTTTCGTTCCAGAACCCCATTTTGTTGAGGTGTCCTAGTAGCAGAAAAGTTATGGGAGATGCCATATTTAGCACAAAATAAATCAAACTGAAGTTGATCAAACTCCCTACCATGATCACTTCGAATTGACACTATGGGCTCATTTCTTAAAGTTTGCAACTCCTTACAATGTTTTGAAAACTCAAATAAGGCCTCTGATTTTTCTTTTAAAAATACAACCCAAGTATATCTAGAAAAATCATCAACAATGACAAGCATGTACTTTTTACCATTGGGAGATTTGACTCGCATAGGACCACATAAATCCATATGTAAAAGTTCAAGGGGTCTAGAAGAACTTACAACCTTTTTGGGTTTGAAAGAGCTACGTGTTTGTTTACCTCGTATGCATGCATTGCACATATCAATACCTTTGAAGTCCATCTCAGGTAGTCCTCTTACAAGCCCTTTGGACACCAGCTTCTGTAGTGTATGTGGACTCACATGACCGAGTCTCCTGTGCCAGAGCTTTGGATCATCTGTCAAAGCCTTTAGACAGGTTAAGCTTCCTTGTGCCACTTGATCAGCATTCACAGCGTATATATTGTTGTAACGATATGCAGTAAGTATAACTTCACATGTATCTTCTCTGCACACTAGATATCTTTTCTTGTTAAATTTGACATTATTGCCACTATCACATAATTGAGAAACACTAAGCAAATTATACTTTAAACCATTCACAAGATAGACATTTTTAATACTATGGTTGGAATCACTCCCAACGCTACCAATACCAACGATGTCACATTTTCCTTTGTCACCAAGAGTGATTGTTCATGTGGATTGCTCCTTTAGATCATGAAAGAGAGAACTCTTCCCACTCATATGCCTCGAGCATCCACTATCAATAATCCATTTTTGCTCCTTCACCTTGGTGATCTCCTACAAAACAAACATCAACCTTTGTGGCTAGACCAATAAGAAAATTTGGATCCATTATTGGGATAAACCATATTTGGTAAAATAGTGCCTTTGGGGACCCAAACTTGTGTTATCCATTCTTTTCTCAAATGAACAGGAAATGTATTGCGAATGATATAAGGATCCTTTCTTCTATAGGGGCAGGTCTCTTTTACATGTCCCTTTCTAGCACAGTGGTGACATATAGGAGAGGTTCTGCTTCCTTTTGCCTTTACAAAAGTGGTAATGTGCTGTTTCTTTAAAAATCTTGGGTTGTAACCAATACCACTTTTGTTTAGAGAACTTTGTTGCTCGCCCAACATCCTATCGAGAGTGCCTTTGGATATGGTAAAACTTATGAGGGCTGTTTGTTGGTCTTGAATCTTATTATTCAGGGAGATCTTCTCGTTCTCTAAGTCATGATGTTCACTTCTTAGAGAGGAGAGATCTTGCTTGTATTCAGAGTTCTCTGAGTCAAGAGTCTTGACTTTAATGTCAAGACCTGAATAAGAAGCTTCAAGACTTTTGACCCTCATAGACAGATCCTCAATAGTTCTTTCCTGGTCCACAGCTCTCTTAATAAGAGTGTTAGTCTGGGCAATAAGTTTTTCTTCATTGGCAATCATATTAGAAAGGAATTCCGATAATATCTCTTTTGGACTTGCCATATGTTCTCTTACAGTTACCTCAAGTTTCTCATCGTGGGATTCATCTCCTGAGGCCATAAGGCAGACATTGGCCTTCTCATCATCGGAGTATGAGTCAGAATCACTCCAAGTTTCCACCATGGCTTTCTTTTTCCATTTATCACCCTTCTTGGATTGGCTCTTCGTCTTTTGAGGACAGTCTTTTACAAGATGATCTGTTTCACCACATTCAAAACAAGACAAGGGTTTAGTCTTCTTCTCATATTTTTTGTTTTGAGACTTACCTCGAAATTTTGAAGACTCTGATCCATCCTTGTTGTTGAATTGTTTCTTCATTTTGAGGATTCGAGCAAGGCCTCTTGTGATAAGAGCAAAAGTTCATGTCTGCTAACTATCATATCAATATTCGATAATGTAAAACAAAGTAATGTAAAGATACTCTAGAAGGGGGGTTGAATAGAGTATGCCGGTGTTTCGCAGATAGTCTCAAGACTTTTGAAGCTCGTGCAAAACCCTTTGAGATTAGACTAAGTCTTTTCTCTGAAAACCTGAATCACAAAGTTAAACAATTCGAACCAAGTGCGGAAATAAGGTAAAGCAGTAAATAAAGGACTCGATGAATTGTTTACGAGGTTCGACACGAACTTGGCCTACGTCCCCGCCTAGGGTTCTTCCACAACCCTAGGATTCAACCGACTTTTATTGATTCACAAGACTTAGGATCCTAATAGCTCACCGAGAAGCCTCTCTCCTATACAATTGCAATCTAGTCAACTCACGTTCCCTTGGAGTCCTAGACCAATCTATAAGAGCCCCACCTCTCTGTGCTATCTAGTACAATCCTCTTACACTTAGTGAATCAATCGCCTAGTGCCCACTTCCTGAGTTACAAACTCTCGAGTATAACACTATCACGAAATATATCCTATAAGCTCACTGTGTAACTCTCAAATGCTTTGAAATGAAATAACAGACTCTTAAGGACTAGCAGAGAGCACACGAAGAAGACATGTCTTGCTTGAAGGTTTGAGTGTATGAAAGCTTGTGTTCAACGAATGTCTGGCTATCTTCTTCTTCCTTTTCTTTATATTGAAACAAATCAGCGCCTAAGGATCTTCTCCAACGGCTAGAGAGGATCATGGCTTGAGCTGGATTCTTCACGATCTTCTATCTTTGGAAACTTATGAAGCCATGATCTTCCGATTTGAATATTCTCGATTTACAGCTTAAGGAAGGAGATGATATTCGAAAAAGCTTCCTGAAATGTTAGTGAGTATATATAATAATATTTGGAAGCATATAATAACATAAAATAATATTCGAACATAATATCATAGAGAACAGGTGTTGTGTTTCATCAACACTGCTAAAGCTTCAAGACCTTTGACAGAAACAGACTGTCAAAGCCTTTGAAATTTATTCCGATTTTCATCAAGGGAGTGGAGTTATCAACATAGTCACCCCAAAACCTGATAGGTAGACCTGCATACAGTATAATGGCTCTAGTAGTTTCTAACAAATGCCTATATTTTCTTTCAACACGACCATTTTGCTCATGCACACCAGGAGCAGATTTCTGATGAACAATACCTTGAGCAGCAAACAAATCAATACAACGCCTTTGGGGGAACTCAGTCCCATTACCAGACCTTATGCATCTCACAGACATCCTGAAATTGTGTTTCAACTAGAGCTAAGAACTTGGTAATGCATCCCAACACTTGCAGTTTATCCTGAAGTAAGTAGACCCAAGCGGTTATGGAATAATCATCTAATATAGTAAGAAAACACAAATAGAAGGGGTCTTATAGGGCCCTCATAAATCCATATGCAACAAATGAAATGGAGCAACTGCTAAAGAAGCACTTCTATCAAAAGGAAGCTTGTGAAATTTTGCCAAAGAACAAGTATCACATCTGAAATTGCAATCCTTAACATCCTTGCACAAAGGTAAATGTTTCATATTAGACCAAGACATATGTCCAAGACGGGCATGAGTAAGAAGCATGTTGTTAACATTATTACAAAGCACTCTATCAGTAGCTAAAAATTCACCAGACTTATCTCTTTCAGGTAAGGTATGAATTATGTATAGACCTAATTCTTCCCATCCTTTGATCAGTAAATTCTCAGTTATATGGTCATGTAGGCAACAAGATGCCTCATGAAACTTGAAAACAAGTTTATGATCTTTAAGCACTTTAGAAACATATAGCAAATTGCGATAAAATTCGGGCACAAACAATACATTTCTGATCACAAATTTATCATGTAGCCCAACAGTACCACACCATTTCACTGGAATGTGAGATCCATCAGGAAATCCCAAAGGACTGTCAACCTGAGGTTCCTCAAACTGAGCAACAAACTTTCCTTGGGATTTACCTTTATCATCCTCCTTTGGCCCCTTAAACCATTATGTATAACCCACTAATTTGAAACAATAATCATTGGTATGACCTCGCTCATTGCAGTAGTCACACTTACGATCAAGCTTAGCTTCCTTATAGTCTCTTTTAGCCTGTTCAAACCTTATTTGCTCACTTTGTTTACTATAGCCAAACTTGTTTACAGCATTGGCTTCGGCTTCAGGTTGCTGAAATTTGCTCACAGCTAAAGCAGTGATGTCACCTGGAATCACTAAAGTCACCCCTCTAGATCTCTCCAACTGGACAGCCATTTGAAACACCTTCAATAGGCCTGGCATCGGGTCCTTTGAGAGAACATTTCCACGCAGTGGCTCAAAAACATCATTGAGCCCCATCAGGAACTGCATCACTTTGGATTTTTCTTCTCCCTCAATGATTTTCTTGAGTAAACCACACAAACAATTGCCAATACCACCACAACTGAAACCTAGAATGGCATCTAAAAGCTGTAATTTGTCCCAAATTTTCTTTATCTTTCCATAGTAAGCTCCAACAGACAAATCCTCTTGCCTTACATTTCCTAGATCACGACGAAGCTGATAGATCAAAGGATCATTCGATTCACAGTATCTCTCTCTGATTTCCTTCCACAACTCAGCAGCAGATTCAACATACATGAGAGTTTCAGCAATTTCACTAGCCATCGAATTTACCAACCAGCACATGACCATATAGTCTGCCCTGTCCCATTTCTCAACATCTTCACTATCCATAGGCGGTTTCACTACACTACCTGTAATAAAACCTAGCTTCACTTTTGCTCCAAGAGCTATTCGAATTCCTCTACTCCAGCTCGCAAAATTTGAGCCATTGAACACTGTATTGACAAGCTGCATACCTGGATGGTCATAGTTTGATAGGAATAAAGGATTGTAGTTCACTGTATTCGCTCCCTGATTTAAATCCCCAAATTTGATTCCATTGAATCCGCCATAGCCACCTCTCCCAGCACCAGGAGCAGGAGGCGTCACCGAGATAAAAGTCCCGTGACCTCCACCTCCGCCACTAACCGCATCTGCGTAGCTCTGACCGCGTGGATTCGGCGAACCTCTACGAGCCATGGGAGAACAAAAAAAAAGCGAACAAACAACAAACTAGATCTGATGACGAATGACCACAATCAACCGATTCCAGATCACAATCCACTAACCAAACATTCAAGAACCTGATCGAGAAGGCTCTGATACCATTTGAACAATAGAGATTAATCGAAATTGGATCAAGCAATGGTGATTATCACCCAACAAGAGCTTCCATTAAGCTCTAGAAGTTGTTCGGTTACAACTGAAAACTCTAACCAATTTTGGCGCCCAAACCACACACATATGCAACACAAACTGCACATGGGCACATGTAAAATGACCAAAATGCCCTTTACAGAAACGAGAAAATACAAGATCATATATGATCAATAACCTATGATCATATATTCCATACGTTCGCAAGTCTATATTTAAATCGTTATTACTTTTGTTGTTACTATAATCATATGTCTCAAAATATTTATTGTTTAATTTTCAATATAATTATTAAGCATGAAATTATTTGAAAAATATTTTATACTTCATATAATATTTAATATTTGGCAAAACGTGTTGAAAAAGTAAAATGATAAATATTTTGATAGGAAGAGAGTGATTAATTACTTTAACCGAAAAATTAAGGTTATGTTTGGTAAAAGGGTATAATTGATGGGGTAGTTGAATATAATGATTTTTTGGGTTAAAGATATGTTGATAAGCTAGCTAGTATGATGTTCGAAAAAAATATAACTATTAGGGTATTTAATGAAAACTTGTGAATAGAAAACCAAAAGCTCAAAAAAGCTTGGGTGAGTAGTTGTTGAAAAGATTAAGACTCCAAAAGCTAATAAAACTACAATATTATACTACCTCCGTTCGGAAAAACTTGACACTTTACTATTAATGCACGTTTTTTAGGAGATAAAAACTATATAAAATATCGAGTTTTTTAAATAATTTTTTTAACAACTTCGTAGTTATTATTAATAAGTACAAACTTGTTAAAAAAAATTTATAAAAAAATGAATATTTTATATAGTTTTTATCGTTGTAAAAAAGCGTGCATGAATAGTAAACGACAAGTTTTGCCGAACGGAGGGAGTATTTATTTCATTTGAAACAATGCAATATCAAAATCAAAAGCTATAAAAAGCTATAAGTAATATTGCCTAACGGAGCCTAAGAGTGTGTTTGGATTCCAATACATTATGATTATAATACAATATATTATAATTATAAATACTTAAATAGTATTTCGTTACACATTTTATAATACGTTTAAAATAACATAAATTTTAAAATTAAATATCTTATAAATTGTGTCAATCAAACGCTCATTATTGCGCATATAATTACATTATAAAACTAAATGTACGTAATTAATTGATTGACACGTACAATTTATAAGATATTTTATTTAAAGTTTACATTATTTAAAACATATTATAAAATATATAACTAAATATTATTGAAATATTTAAAATTATAATTATATTATAATCATAATATATTAGAATGGAAACACAGCCCTAACTATGCTGAGATTCTTCCGGGAAGCTACGTATTATTAAGCCTCACATGACTGAATCATTCAAGAAATGCATGGGGATTATTTCTTATAATTTTATATTGATTGATAAATGTGTTGATATGTATGTATAAGCAATTGGGGCATTTACTAGGATGACCATATTTAAGGCCTTTATTAGTAAATTGTCCATCAATGTTTCTAAATTAGCAAAATATTCACCTCCCTTTCCCTGCCCCCTTTGCCCCCATGTGTGCCCCCTCCCGTTTCAACATTTTTTTTTCGCGCGTTGCTAAAACCGAAGTTGTTGAAACCGGAGTTGTTGAAATCAGAGTTGTTGAAACCAGAGTTTTGTTTTTGTTTTTTTTTTTGCGCCAGTACTTTGACACCGGAGTTGCTGAAACCGTGTTGCTGAAACAAGAGTTTTTTTTCCCACGTCAGCAAAAAATGCTGAAATGCTGAAATATTGAAATGATGAAATGATGAAATGCTTAAATGTTGTCATATATGCTTGTGTGTAAGATATAGTAGCTCATACAATTTTATAAGAATTAATTTCAGTATTTCAGCATAACGAATTTTGCTAGTAAGAATTAATTTCAGCATTTCAGATCACAAAAAAAAAACCAAGAAGCTAATAATCTCTCCAAACGTTTCAGCAAGGCAAAAAAAAAATTGTTGAAATGACCAATATCTAAAACTCTTAACAAAGCAAACTCAATCACAGTAGCAAACTAACCACAAATTCACTGTTTGCTACAGAAAATGCTAATGAAAATGCTAATCATCAACACATTCTCATTCTAAAAAATGGAAGAATTACACAAATATTCAACGGCAATATGAAAAATTACTATTGAAAAATGAAGCCGATATGAAAAATTAAACTGAGGTAGATCCAAAATCACTTCAAAAATGCATCAGATTGTTAGAAGGAGAGCAGGAGGAACCATCACAACAAAATTGCTGAAACCGGAGTTGGCGCCACAACGATCCTCTCCTCGACGCTCCTCGTCATCACCATCTGTTGTTGTTAGGGTCTCGTAAAAGATACTGCATTCGCCGCTTGTTTTTATCAGTTGATAGATCAACCGTTTTCTTAAATTAATGGTTTTCTCCGGGTATGAAAAGAACGGACAGGGAGGAGTTGTAGTGCAGAGAACGAGGCAAAAGAGGAAATTGGACAATGCCAGACGTGAGGGACGTGAGGGTTACATCCATATGCACCAATTTGAAAGGAAACTCAGCAATTGAATTACTCAAAGAAAATGACAACTTGTGATGTTTAGTCATGTCACATGAGTCACAAGAGAAGCTACTAAGATCACAACCTTTACACAAATCCAACTGTCTCATTTTAGACACTGATAGATGACCAAGTCTGGCGGGCACCAACTCTAAACTGGCCACATTATTACAAGCACTCTTAGAAGAGTTATTTAAAGACAAATCAAAGCAACTGTCAAACTGAAATCCACTGGACTGAACTCCAACACCACTTTCTGTAGCTTTCAAGTAGTAAAGTCCTTCATCTTCTGTTCCTTTAGCAATGATGCATCTAGTGGTAAGGTCCTGCAATATGCATGCAACTGCATTAAAACTAAATCCCAATCTCTGTGCCTTCAACATCTTTGACACAGATAACATATTGTGTTGAAACTGGGGTATATATAACACATGAGTCAACCTCAAATCTGTAGAAACAACAACAGTACCAGCTTCTCTAATTAAGAAAGAAGTACCATCTAGTAGACGAAGAGATATCACCTTATCCAAAGAATGAACCTCACAGAAAATGCTTTTATCAAAAGCAATATGATCTGTAGCCCCATAATCTACAATCCATGACAAAATATCTAATTTGTTGTTACCAATAAGAAAGAAGAAGCTCATTGTACCTGCAAAATTCACAAAGGCATGATTGACTGAAGAATCTCCCTCATCCATAGGAGCTTCGCCTTTCATCATCCTCACAATCTCATGAAAAATAGCATTCACCATGCTGGGATTAGGTTTAATAGCTTCTGACTCCAGAGGATTGTCAAACCTTGCCTCCAACTGCTGCCCTTCAGCATTAGCAGCAAACATGCCAGAACCACTAGAACTTCTCTTCTGAAATTCAATGTCTCTTGGACCTTTGAACCACTCAGGGTAGCCCACTGGTTTAAAGCAAAAATCCTTGGTGTGACCTTTCTCTTTGCAATAGTCACACTGACGGTCATACTTGGCCTTCTTAAAATCATGTTTCATCTGCTCCGTGAATTTACCTTGATTAGATCTGTTTCCCACAGTAAAAACATTACCATCAACCTGCTCATTCCTACTTACAGATAAAGCATTCATCTCAGTTTGCAGTCCTGTAATTCCCTTCTGCCTCTCAATCTGAACAGCCATTTGAAACACTTTGTTTAGTCCAGGCATGGGATCCATGGACAAAACATTGTTCCTAAGGTGCTCATAGGTATCATTGAGCCCCATTAGGAATGGCATCACCTTAGCTTTAGTTTCCCTCTCCAATATCCTTTTCAGGATCACACAATTGCAGTGACTTATCCCTTCACAACTGCATACAGGGAGGGGATCTAAAAGTTGCAGCTCATCCCAAATCCTTTTAAGTTTTCCATAATAGATAGATACAGACAGGTTTTCTTGTATGAAATTACTAAGATATCTCCTTAATTAGTAAATGAGAGGGTCATTGGATTCGTAAAACCGCTCACGAATCTCATCCCACAACTCTTTAGACGACTGCACGTATATGAAGTGCTCTCCAATCTCACTCGTCATCGAGTTTATCAACCAGCACATGACCATGTAGTCAGCTCTACTCCATCTTTGAAACTCATCACTATTGATGCGGGACCATCCAAGACACCTTCGGACACACCTATACTTGGGGATGCACCTATGATTCGAATTCACGAGAATGATGTCATCCTCAAGAGGAAGAAAAGGCTCCACCATGTGAGAAGGTGCAAAGGTGGAAGCTTGACGTTTTTTAGATTCGTTCAGCATTTGACAGTTTTTCGACGTCTCAGTAAAATGAGACGTACGGAGTTAATATTAATCGGATTTGATCGTGCCATACCTTGTCGGAACGAGGACGAAGAGATCTACAACTTTTTTGTTGAAGGTTTTTCCAGATTCGACCTAAAGATTGGCCCAAAATCACAGTCTTTGCAGTTGTCACTGTTTTAGACGGAAATTCTTAAGTGTTGGAACTCGTTTTATTACTATTTGTAGAGACCTTCTTTACTTAAGTTATTTTAGGTAATTTAGGGGTATTTTAATTTATTCCTTTTATTTATTATTTGTATTAGAAATCAGCCTCCTTAGGTTTATAAGAGGCCGATTCTTCCATTGTCAAACTCACGTTAATCATTATTGAAATTTCAACCTTTGTGTGAAACACAAGTGTGAGAAAGTCAATCGATTCAAAGCGTTGCTCATCGATTGCACAATTGGTTTTAAATCTTGGTTGGTTTGCTTTGAGTTCATCAACCTCGCGAGAGCTTAGTGATCCTGGTAATCACAAGTCCCCTCCTTGTGCCTCCAAGTTGTCCGCTTGGTTGTGTAAGGTTGTAGATGCGGGCTTTGTAGTCATTGGTATTCGGTTCGTACCCTCTAAGAAGGCCTGGGGTCTTTATCTCGTTCTATCTTAGTTCGAATCACCCAATCTATCGGTCTTTATTTCATTATTTTGTTTGATCGAGTCTTGTCCCTTCATTCTAGTCAATTTCGAGTTCGGTATTGTTTAATTGAGTTGCTGCGTTTTGTCAGTTCTTGTCGACATCGAGTGAATTGCTTGGTGTTCTTGAGTCTTTTGCTTCCGTTCTTGTCTTTGAGTCTTGATTGTCGAAGATCGGGTCATCCTACGGCTAACCCCGTATCAACTATCCTCATCAGGTTTCACACAAGCGCCTGTAATAAAACCTAACTTTGCCTTTGCACCTAGTGCCATTCATACTCCCCTACTCCAACTAGTGAAATTAGTTCAATTGAACAAAGTAGACACTAGTTGCATACCTGGATGGTCTGAGTTGGAGAGGTAATACGGATTGATATGAACCTTATTCATACCTTGAGCACATTCTCCAAATTGAATTGGATTAGGCAAAAATCCAACAACTGTATTAGCACCTCTACTAGCTCCTGGTGCTGGCGGCGTGGCGAAGATTCCTCTTCCTGCTCCCATTCCAGTTCATGCGCTTCCATTTCCAGATCCGGAACCTTGATTTTGCAGAATTCCAGTACCTCTTCCAGCCATTTAAGACAATTAATTTCATAGAATCACAAAAATCGAAATACAAAATCGAAACACAGAGACGCAAGATCTCAGAAAACGATCGAACAATCAAGATCTCAAGGAGATCTGTCCAGCTCTGATACCATTTTAGAAGTTGAAAATGTAAGTTGTTTGTTACAATCTATCTTACAACCATTTAAAACAATTAATTTCATAGAATCACCAAAAGAGAAATACAAAATCGAAAAACAGAGACGCAAGATCTCAGAAAACGATCGAACAATCAAGATCTCAAGGAGATCTGTCCAGCTCTGATACCATTTTAGAAGTTGAAAATGTAAGTTGTTTGTTACAATCTATCTTACAACCATTTAAAATAATTAATTTCATAGAATCACCAAAAGAGAAATACAAAATCGAAAAACAGAGACGCAAGATCTCAGAAAACGATCGAACAATCAAGATCTCAAGGAGATCTGCCCAGCTCTGATACCATTTTAGAAGTTGAAAATGTAAGTTGTTTGTTACAATCTATCTTAGAGATCTGAAGAACACAAACTCCCCTATTTATACAGTAGAGGGGACGAGCGTCTAACCACCAAAACAGAATTACAAAGAGTTGAAATGACCAAACTACCCTTCAGCTATCTAACACTCTCTACAAAATTCGATTCCTAACCTCTGGTCGATTGTAATTACTGCCACGCACTCTAAGATTGCAGGAGAGGTCTCCCAATCTGGCCACGCACTCGGGATGGATGCCGTCGGCGTCATGGATGACGAAGTGAGATCTGCCACCGAAGAGGTGGATGTGGTATACATGCCATTCGCGGAGGCGCTGGGGGCTGAGGTTACCCTAGATAGAGGATCCGCAGTAGAGATAGTCGTATTTCGGAGGGGAGGAGAGTCACGGAGGCCCTTGATTTGACCTCCGTCCTCACATCCGTCTCCGACCTCCGCCTTCACTCTGTCGTCTCCCCCTTCCTCCGCAGCCTCAATAACATCAGCACCGCCCAATTGATCCAGAGGAGACCGAAGGCAGAAGCTTTCATTTAAACAGATGTCGGGCGATGAAGATCAAAGGAGAAGCCGTGGACGGCGATGTCGGATGACAGAGCACATCCATATCAAAAATCGAAGATGAAGATGAAGATCGGAGGGACTAGTATTTGGCATTGGCTGCTAATTTGATCGGAGAGAGCAAGTTGAGCGAGTGAGACAAAAGAGGAGATCCAAAGAGGAGGGGCACACACGTGGTTATATTTTTCCAGATGGACAAAAACATAATTTGATAAGCTTAGTGACACTCCTTCAATAAAGACAAAAAAAGGCCGATTTGACAAATTAATTCTAAGCAATTTAATAATCTCTCTCAGTAAGGTATAAACGATATCAAGAATTATGTAACAGTGAGCAATTTGTTATTTTAGGAATCAGTTCGCATTTGGACACATTGCTTTTTGAGCCAACTAATCTTAAGAATGTTGTACTTGAGCAAAAGCCCAGTTTGACGAATCCTAGTTTTACCCATTGAACCATCTAAAGATGGTTCTTCATCTTGGTCGCAGTGCCATGTCAATGAAGAATTCGACATTGCACTTCCATGTGACCTTGCTCAATGCATATACATGTTTTCCTCATTGTTCAGCCATGATCGATACGTGATTCACCTTTTGATCTAACAAAAAAAGTATTTCAGCATAAAAGCGACTCCATTTATTTGATTTGATTAGTCATATAATATAAAGTGTAGCTCAATACAAGAGATATGTGAACTTGAGGTGGCAAGAATAATGTAAAGCTAGCTGCCCAGACAGTGGCGGATCCTCTTTAGAGCCAGTAGGGGCAGTCGCCCCCCCAATCGAAAATGAAATTTAATATACATATTCCTCTCGTCGATAGCTTCGATTTGATATATTATAAGCTCAAATCCGATATCTGAGCAAAAAGTTATAAGCGTTTCAAATTTCAGCATTGAATTACAATATTTCCTACATCATTTACCAAACCGATATATTTTTATTGTAATTATTATTTATTAATTTCATATCTTAATAATATAACTATATTCGAGAACTTCAAATTATGAGTTTATATTGAAATATTTGAAAACCATGAAATAAATCATGCAAATTCAGGATACATTACATAAAATATTTTTTACCGTAAATTTTCGCCCCCTCAATCAACAAGTGCAGGATCCGCAACTGTGCTCAGATCTTCATTTAATTAGGCAGGTACTGATCATGAGATCATGAAATGCTTTTAGAGGGTAATGTAACCGTTAGTGATCATCCATTGCAAGCTCCAGTGGTTGTGGACATTCTTTAAAGTCCAATAAGCCCATCCAAACGTGGCGTTGCCGTACACTTGGAGTTGTGCATTTGCAAAATTCTGGTAGTCCTGCTTTGATGCCCCCTGAACCGCCCTTTCAGCCACCCATTCCCCTATTTACACACCAAACCGAAACCCATCATATCTTCAAAGTGTCAATTACTTTTCATTAGGACAAAGAGATATCCATCTATATATCTATCTATCTATATATAATATAAATTTTGGTGAAAACCAATTAATTGTACCTATTAAATAGTTACAAATAAATCTAATATATATAAAAGATCAAAAGGTTGTTGTAGCTTATTGGTTATAGGTATGGTTCCAAACCCATTAACTGAACCTATTAAATACTTAAAAATAAATCTAATATATATTTAATATTAGTGTAAGAAATCAAAAGGTTGTTGTACCTTATTGATTATAGGTATGGTTCCAATCCATCATGTCAATGGATCAAATCTCTATAACTACATCATTTTTCAAGTTTATAGTATATTGTTATTTGTTTTAAATCTAACCACATGCACTTCAAAAGCAATTTTTTTTTTTTTTCTTATAGTTGAATTACACATAGATAATTGCTTTTATAGAAAAAATTATTAGTAATAAATTTACAATGATAATATGTTAATTAAAAATATATATTTAAAATAAGTCTCATGTGCATTTCTAAAGCAATTATCATTCATTTTGTTCTTATAGTTGAATTGTATGTAAAAATGAGTAAGAGGATAAATAGAGCCAAGTTAGAATAAAAATATATATTTGTCGATTTTGAAAGAGAAATACATATATTAAAACTTTTAAAGATAACAATTATTAATAATAAAATTACAATAACAATATATTAATTAAAAAAATATTTAAAATAGGCCCCAAGCTTAGCACGAGCCTGCTCACTAGTATAGTAATAATTATAGGTTAAATTAGACAAACCCATCCTTTATAAGTAAATTTGCATCTAATCACCCGTTAATCTTAATGCATAACCCAGCCAAAACCTATTTATTCAAAATACTGCTAGCTAGTGAGCAGGCTCGTGCTACGCACGAGACTTGTTTTAAATATTTTTTTTACTTAATATATTATTTTTGTAATTTTATTATTGTTAATTGTTATCTTTAAAAGTTTTAATATGCGTATTTATCTTTGAAATTCGACAAATATATTAACTTATAGCTCGATTTTATTTAGAACCGCACTAAAATTTGTGACTTTATAGATCGGTTCTATTTATAATCGGGCTATAAAACAAGTGAATCGGGCTAAAAAGCCCATCCTCACGGCTTTTTACCGCAATTCTGGTTTTCACCGGAGCGCACCCATATGTGTGTGTGTGAAAAAGTCGATCCTCACGGCTTTTTACCGCAATTTTGATTTTCACCGGAGCGCACCCGTGTGTGTTAGTTATAATAAAAATAGAATATTTTGGGTAATTGTTTATTGCTATAATAAAAATTGTTATTCAATTAGAAAATGCATTGCTTTGATCAAGATGATGAAATGATATCTATGAAAGTTGATACAAGCAATTACTAGATTTAGATGTATAACATATGGTTAGAAAATTGATCTGTAGAAGCATATTTATAACGGTGGCATATGTACATACCTACAAAACTGAGGGGACCATCGGATGTGGTGACTTGGGCCAACTGGGAAGCTCTTGTGGTCTCAACAAAGTCTATGTTTTGTTGGGGTGTCATGCTATTGAATTGGCTATCGAACAAGTTGTAGTAGTGAACGTCAACCACAACCCTTTGCATCCCACTCGCGAGCGAGAAGAGCTCTTTTGGCTCTATGTGTCCCAGCCTATTCGACAATACCACGTACGCACTCTGCGTGTACTTTCGAACCACATCGTATCCCAACTGGTAATACTTTGTTAGGCTGTCTAGGTTTACCCCCAGTGCTCGGGGCTCGTTTATCAACTCTACTCCATATAGGCTTGGGTGATTTGCGTACCTCGCAGTTAAGAAATCGATGACAGCAACGGTTTGCTGAATGTTGGCATCGGTGGTGCCCCATTCTAGGGTTCCATCTCTAGTACCACTATGCTCGTAGCCATTTTGGGACCCCGGGGCTGCATGAAGGTCTATTATTACGTTTATATTGTTACTCCTGCCCACCAAATTTTTATAAATTAAATGATTAATTCACATCCATGTAGTGCAATATAATTCGACATGATCGATCCTGCCTCATAGCACACTCCTTTTGTTTACCACTTTCATTGAATCGGGAATTCGATGATCGTGGTAAATAAAAGGGGATGCACCATAAGGTGGGATCGATGGGTTGTCGAGCCGAAAAGGATCTCATGGTAGTACCCGAATGTATCCGATTCGACTCCCAAAGGGATAATTAGTGAGCTATAAAGTGACAACATATTGTAGGAAATAAACATACAAGGCCCAAGAGAAGGCGTTGTCTAAAGCAACCAAGGAGCCACCAACAAAAGGCTTAGGGGGGTTGGGCCCACTTGCGATCCACCATCCTACCGGAATCCTCACTCCATTTATCCCATTTTGTGCCATGAATTTGAAGTCTTCTTCCCCTATGTAGCTATTCCAATGGTCCTGTTTTTTTTTTTTAAAAAAAAAAGAATTAATGTACAATACATTTATTAAAATTAAATTAAATAGCAAGGCTATGGCGGAAAATAAAATGAGTTTCAAAACACAACCTCTAATCTACAAATTTAAAATTCTAATAGTTTATTAAAGTCTTAAATCAACAAAATAATAACTAATTAAATATTTAGAAAATAAATATCGTATGAAACATAATAAGGAAGAAAAATCTTAGATCATTTGACACAACAGATTCAAGCAGAGTTATCTTTGAGTGAGTGAGATGATATTTATATTGAGCTCTTGATTAGACTTAATGATTATTTCACAATTTATCTTATTAAAAAAAAAACTTTCACATTTTGTTGGAGGGGTTATATATATATATGCTGATATACATCAATAGAAAGAAACTTACCCTCATAACCTGAGGAGCCTTGAGAGGACCGTAACCATTGGTAATCTGATACTCTCCTTGCAAGGTGGAGACGATCGTCATCATGAAGACTGAGGGGTTATCATCTCCCCATCCTCCATCCCCGTTGTAATCAGCCGTCACAATGCCCTCCGTCTTTGCCTGAAGGAAGAGCCCGTTTGAAGCTTGGATCTTCACTCGGTTCTTATCATTAGCATTCCTAACAATTTGGAATGTCTCCATTTTTTTAGGCCTCGTTGCCACCGCAACTGCCCTGTTCGCGATTCCATCCACAGTCCCCAACCCTATGAATTGGTTTGAGAACACTTTAAAGTTGAAGGTGTTCTCGTCAATCCTCCATAACTACATGTATAAACACACAAGTTAATCACAAAATTGTATAAATGGAACTCTCTCCGTTGGAATATGGGGTTGTCTCGAATTGAAAAAATCAAAATATTATAAACAACATATAAAGTTTGCGCACTACTCCTCTCATTGTCAATTAGTTTGGTGATGGAACCCCGTTGAGTTTTTGTGATGTTCGTGTCTCCCGTACGTGCCCTCGGCTTATCTTATCCCACCTGGCCCTCTCTCTTGTGTGTGTTTTCTTAATTTTATCGTGTTAGATATTATCGAAGTTTGATTCTTCACGTATGCTATCTAATGTAGGTTAAAAAATTGCTATAAATATACTCCCTCGGTTTCAAAATAAAAGTCGTTTGTCTTTTTCTGCACGCTTTTTTAGGAGATAAAAACACTATAAAATATTATATTTTTGATCAATTTTTTTTAATAATTTCATACTTAGTAGTCATAAGTATAAATTTATCGAAAAAAATTCATTAAAAAAACAATATTTTATATAGTTTTTACCTCATAAAAATGCGTGTAAAAAAGTCAAACGACTTTTATTATGAAACAGATGCAGTATATACTTAATTAGTACTCACTCCGTCTCATAATCTAAGTCGTTTTAGGTATTTGCACATTTATTAAAGTGCATTAAAGATATATATATATACATATACATATACATATACATATACATAGGGTAGGGTTCAAGTGAGAATAGTATATACCGGTGAGAAAGAAAGAAGGATTCCCATTGGTCCGTTTCACTAGAAAAAATTAAAGCCTCGCGCGCCTGAAAGTTATCCATCTCCCACCTCCTCCAACCTCCACTCCGTACTCTCCCTCTACTCTCTCGAAGCTTCCTCCGACCACCGCTGCTTCGACTGGGTCCACCGCAATGGATCCTCCCTCGCTGCCGGTGACTTACCGATCTCCCGATGCCTCCCTCCTTTTCCGGTGCCGGAGCCTCCATCTCCGAGATGCTACCAGACCTCGACCTCAGCTTGCTCCGACGAGATTTCGAGCATTGCGCACGACCCCTCCATCACCCCCTTGACCTCGCCTCGCCGCCTCCTATGGCTTTTCATGGAGCCACAAATCTGATGTTGTCTATTGTGGGAGGAGAGGGTGCAGGTGCAGGTCGGCGCGGAGCACATGACGTGCTCGGAGGACGCCGCGGTTTTCATGGAGCTGGCGGCTACGGCGGACCTCAACGTGAACAATTGCTTGCCCTTCTCCCAGAAGCTGCGAAAGGAGCTTATACATCTCGATGGGGAGGTCGTCGTTTGACGTTGATTCACATTGTTGTTTTGTTCAACTACGTTGTACACAACTACATATTCATTTTTGTTGGTATTCTATTCTTTGAGGATTGGAGATGTAAAGTTGTGATTTTATAAATAGAGGTCGGTTCAGTGTCTAAATAGAGGTTGGTTCAGTGACTAAACGAGGTTGGTTC
This sequence comes from Persicaria tinctoria, assembly GCA_037127255.1. Classification (NCBI taxonomy): domain Eukaryota; kingdom Viridiplantae; phylum Streptophyta; class Magnoliopsida; order Caryophyllales; family Polygonaceae; genus Persicaria; species Persicaria tinctoria. The sequence continues at coordinate 66,679,859 of JBANSL010000001.1, forward strand.
AGTGGCTAAATAGAGGTTGGTTCAGTGACTGAATTTGTTGGTTCAACGACTAAATAGAGGTTGATTCAGTGACTAAATAGAGGTTGGTTCAGGGACTAAATAGGTTGGTTCAGTGACTAAATAGAGTTTGGTTCAGTGACTAAATAGGTTGGTTCAGTGACTAAAGTAGAGGTTGGTTCAGTAACTAAATAGAGTTTGGTTCAGTGACTAAAGAGAGGTTGGTTCAGTATCTAAATATAGGTTGGTTCAGTGATTAATAGAGGTTGGTTCAGTGTCTAAATAGAGGATGGTTCAGTGACTAAATAGAGGATGGTTTAGTGACTAAATAGAGGTTGGTTCAGTGATTAAATAGGTTGGTTCAGTGTCTAAATATAGGTTGGTTCAGTGACTAAATAGAGGTTGGTTCAGTGACTAAATAGGTTGGTTCAGTGTCTAAATATAGGTTGGTTCAGTGACTAAATAGAGGTTGGTTCAGTGACTAAATAGGTTGGTTTAATGTCGAAATAGTGGTTGGTTCAGTGACTAAATAGAGGTTGGTTCAGTAACTAAATAGAGGTTGGTTTCAGTGACTAAATAGAGGTTGGTTCAGTGACTAAATATAGAAAAGGTTCAGTGACTAAATAGATGTTGGTTCAGTGACTAAATAGAGGTTGGTTCAGTGACTAAATAGGTTGGTTCAGTGACTAAATAGTGGTTGGTTCAGTGACTAAATAGAGGTTGGTTCAGTGACTAAATAGAGGTTGGTTCAGTGACTAAATAGGTTGGTTCGTTGTCTAAATAGAGGGTGGTTCAGTGACTAAATAGAGGATGGTTCAGTAACTAAATAGTTCATAAACCATTTTATTTTAAAAATGGTTCATGAAGCATTTTATTTTAAAACTTGATAAACCATTTCTTTATAACTTGATGAACCACTTCTTGATAACATCTTTATAGCTTGATGAACCACTTTTTGATAAATATATATTGATAACATCTCTCTTAATGTGTAATTTATAAATCTATATGAAATATGTTAATTATTATAAGAATATAAATTCTAGTGGTTCGTCAAATAGACAGTAGTGGTTCATCAAATAAAGAGTAGTGGTTCATCAAATAAAGAGTAGTGGTTCATGAACCATTTTATTTTAAATAAAATTAATTAATTAAAAATAAACATTAAAAGAAAATAAAAGAAGAATGAAAATTTTATAATTATTAAATAGTAGTGGTTCATGAAATAAATTCTAGTGGTTCCTCAAATAAAGAGTAGTGGTTCATTAACCATTTTATTTTAATATAAATATATTTATTATCATTTTTATTTTAATATTTATTTTTATTTTTATTTTAATATTAATTATTATTTTTTAGGGCGAAATATATATTAATATATTAATTAACGTGTAATCAACATATTTAAGTGAAAACATATTAATTATAATTAAAGTGGTGGCTTTAACTCAAAAAGTACTAGTTTTAATTAATGCCCTTAATAACAAAGGTGTATTGGGTGGTGCAATGGTTGAAGTAGTGGGTGGTGTGTAATTTGGTGCAGGTTCGAATCCTATTCAACGAGAGGGAGCAGTGTTTTTTTATGCTGCTACAGCAGCGGGTACACCATACGCGCGGAGAGGGAAGGGTGTGCGAGTGGACCTCGCATTTCTGAACTGGGCAGGCGCGGGCAGCAATTTTTTTGCCCGGATTTTTTAAATGACGTGGATCAATCAAAACATTTCTTGACATTTCTTGGACCAATCAAATTGCTTCTTTTCTTCTCACTTTTGGTGACCTTTGCACCCGAACCCAACCCCATATACATATATACATATACATATACATATATATACATATACATACATATACAGGGTTGGGTTCAGGTGTAAAGGTCACCAAAAGTGAGAAGGAAAGAATTCATTTGATTGGTCTATATAAATTAAAATAATATAAATTTTCGGAAAAAAAACGCGCGCTCGAAAAAAAATCCCACCCTCCCCCAGCGCGCTCACGGACTCCCCCAGTCGCAGCGCTAGCGCGTGGCATCACGCGGCTTCCCCCAACTCCCCTGCACGCGCCCTCACCCAACTCCCAGAAAAATTAGTGACTGACCCTGGGGTTTCGAACCTGGGTTGTTTTGCTCCAGTTCAGCGCTCCTACCCACTATACCAAACAACTCATGTGTTTACTAATGCACTATGTACCTTCCTTTGATTTCCTTTTTATTTTTTTAATACTTCGTATTTTATCAATTTATAAATTACATATTAAAAGAATTTATAAAAAATTTAAATTTTATATCTTTTATACATTATTACATTTTACTTAATTTTTATTTCATATAATTTTAATTAATTTGTACCTCCGCCGCACCAGTAACATGTACGTATACATTTAAGTTACTTTCCGGATCCGAAAATTTTCTAAACCCGACAGTTTATATATAATTATAGTATATACTTAAGATTTAAATGCAATTATTTTTAGGACGTCGTACGTACTTGTAGCTAGCTAGCTACTTTGGAGAAATATACTTCATATTTAATTTGTACCTCTATTTAAACACTGAATCAACCTCTATTTAGTCACTGAACCATCTCTATTTAGACACTGAACCAACCTCTATTTAGACACTGAA